>JAFMSR010000011.1:5869099-5900817 GCA_022818135.1 Saxidomus purpurata
AGGTTTAACCATCTTTGGCATTGTTACAATTTATGTAATTTAACTTGTCCATAAGATGATGTACAGGTATACAAAAATGTATTAACTATATTACTTTGACTTATCAGTGAATAATCTAGCCGTGCGTCCTGCGTCATAGACGCACAAAAAATGCAAAGGACGCAAAGATTTGAAATATGTGCGTCCTTTAGGACGCAAGCACGTGAAAATCGAGACTTGGGTATAGAGTAAAGAATAGATGGAACTTATTAATGTTAATTAAGTCAATTGAAAATACTTTTCGCATTCACAAATTATCAAACGTTACTCAATCAGAGGTGTCACATAGCTCGAAATTTCAAAGTTGACGTAGTTAGTTTGTCATCCTTTATGAATGCTCGTATTTTTCACACCTACCGCGGCATTCGCGAGTGACAAATGCTAATATTGGAGAATAAACCTCGACTAATTACAGCAGATTTTTTTAACGGAAATAAATATTTAAAATCTACGTAAAAGGTAATTAATATTTTCAGTAACTCAATACTTTAAGAAACAATTATATTTGAAAAAAAAAACATATCACAGCGGCGATTCGCAACGAAAATAATTCAGCGGGGATGTCCGATTCTATTTTCTGACTTTTTCGGAAAGGGACTCATTGTTTCATAGCTGGGACTCATTGTTTTGAAAAATTTGCGTTCCAGGGACTCATATAAATCAAAACCTAGATTATTCACTGCTTATGTTCAAACTATGAAAGTAAGATACATGTATGTTTATAATTTCAGATACTTCCTGTAGATCAAGATTGGCAACGCTTAATGAAAAGTTGACGCAACTTGAAAGAAGAGTGGAGTATGTTGAGGCCCGTGTAAGTATTTGTAATCAATCGAAACTTGCAATAAAATTGTAAAAATATGGGGCACAGATTAAAGAATTTTTAAGATTTTAAGAAGAAACTTTGATGATCGTCATTTTTAGCTTGACTATTCAAGGAATATGGAGGGCTTATACAGTTACTTTTGTGTTGGCTCTGCAGCTTTGGTTAAAGTTTTGCATGCAAGCTACTGTTATGGCCATATCTCAGGCCATCCTTAAAAAATTGTTTGTTTGCCCTAACGCGACCCAGAATTTTTTCAGTGGGTAGGTAGGTAGGTCTTTTTTTTTTTTTTGGATTTTTTTTTTTTGGATTTTCAGATGTTTTATAGATGTTGTATTAACTCGGTACATACATTGACATGTATACTGTATCTTAGATTAATAGCTGACATATTGTACACTTAATATTTGCACCTTTCTTGTCTTAATATTTCTCTATTTCTTCTGTTGTATGTACCTATTGGCTATTAGCACCCCACTGTAGAATGCTATTAACCTGCTTTGTAACATATCTGCATGGGTGGTGGTTTGCACATTATCATTTTAGCCATAAGCCAGGCTCCCAAAGTGCTTAACAAGGCTCATTCCAGAAGTGCTTTAATAGTGTTGTAAAATCATTCAAACCGTAAATTTGAAGAAGTTATTAAGTTATAGAATGTCAAACAACTCCGTGTCCGAGTGAGCCTTGTATTTGGACCTGCATGTGGCCAGGTTAGGAACAGGTTCACATAAAAAAATCTATAAAATTTGAACTTCAACATAGGAAAATTAATTTGTACCACTGTAAAAATTTAATTTAATTATGCGAGAACTTACAAAATGTTCAGATAATATCAAATTGAGTGGAATTTTTTCGTCTGACATTGCCAGGTTTAACATTTAGTTCTGGCTTCCAAAACTCTAAATGCCGCTATTTTGATATTTTGTTTTTCGTCAGGGCAGCTTTAGAGTTTTGGATCAGCACTACTACAAATCCTTACCAGAATAACAGAGCATGCAAATTTTCATCTAATGTACGTTGAGTAGGGAAATATGGTCATGTTTAGGTCATATATTTATTAATTCATATTTTCAAACAAATTACGATGTTCTACAACCAATACATCGATTTTTCAAACATGAATCATTTTGCTTACATTTACAACGGACTTTCGTATGAGTTCAGAATGCTTGATATTTCCTTTTGATTAGTGTTTAGATGATATAAAGGACGAGTGTAAATATAAAATAGCATTTACCACTATGTTTTTTAATTTCAAATCAAAATTACTTTATTTTCGACGCGGTACATAACCTGAAAGTGTTCGCGCCAAAACGCACGTGGTCATGTAAATAAACTTTCCCTGATCGTGACCGCAATCGGAATCTTCGGCGATTTCCCGCAGATATCCTTTTCCAAAGGTTCGTGGGAATGGCCACGTGATAATTGTCAAATCGTCAAGATGGCTACCAATATGTGAAAATTCTGACCTGCTCGAAACTTTCGTTTTGCTTTACGCTAAATAGATACAATTTGATGTTCAAATTTGGCAAATTAAAAGATTATAGTCTTATTAATAAAATTATTTATTCTTTTCATTCATTTCTTATGAAATACTGAAATGCGAGCGTGTCAGATTTCTGACACGATTATTGGTACGATTTCCCTGCGGAGTGAGCTTCAGCGTACACGTCAGGGGTGCGGAATTCCTAGTCCGACACGAGTTTTTCTGCCCAACTTGTCCGCGGACAAGTCAAAATTCGAGAAAAATGAAATGAATATTGTAAGACAATCCCAAGTAATCCAGCCAGGAATCGCCCGATTTGTTTGCAGTTTTATGAAAACCAACATTAATACACCTGTAAAGGGGGGCGACCTGTTGAAAAGGCGACCTGTTGAATCAAAATCCATTGAATTACAAAGTTCGAATCAGACGTATTTTCGTTGAGAATCGCCGCTACTGTATACTATTACGGCGTTATGTTTTTTATTGTTTCAAAAAGACTTGAGTTAATTCTTATCAGAATCTAAACTATTTATCACCTTTATGTTGACTTACAATATATATTTCCATTTAAAGTAAGCTGTAATTGGTCCCTTAGCATTTGTCACCAGCGGTAGGTGTGGAAAATGTGGCCTGTCGTAAAGGGTGACGCAAAACTGTTTGCAAATCCAAGCTATGTGACACCACTGACTGAGTAATGTTTGTCAATTTGTGAATGCAAACAAATATTTATCAATTAACACTGTTCTTCAACTGTTCTTTATAAAACAAAACGCGGCGTTCCAGCGTGTTCGTGTTTTTGTCATTTATTGTTTCAGCAACTGTCAAAGTCAACGTTTTTCCAGTAATATTTATTTTAATGAATAACATTTGCCGAATAAATTATTTTAACTGCAACCTCCTCCATCATAAAAGATAAAGCTGCAGGTGTCACGAGATCAAAAAACAATCGCCGACGCTATATTGTACATGTGAGTTTTCTTTGATCTTCGAGAAGCACGTGGCATCAAAAAGACCGAGATATTTGACAGTTCGAGACATGTAAAACTAGCTCTAGACAATATTCTGATAATTTTGGATTATAAAAATAATAGTTTGGAATAAATAATGTTATAAGTAAGTTTTATTTTTGGTGATAAAATATATTGAACACGCTTTACAAAATGTACGTCGGTCGCCAAATCTTTTTGAATTAATATGCATACAACAGTGTGGACACATTTCTACTGAATATAATAAATCTGATTTTTATTTCCCGTAAACCCGTTAATTTACGTGTAAAACCACTCGGAGTGTCGCAAATACACTCCCGCGAAGTGCCGTAATATTTCTCCGTCACTTCAGGCACTCCCAAGCTCACTCGGAAGTCCGAGCTTTGCAGAATCCCGTAGAAGGTGAACAACTATAAAATATCAGCCTATAAATTCGGTTTGCCTTCGAAGTCGAAATAGTTAGACTAGAATCCTCTAGACATGTACTGATTAGCATATTAAATAAAAATCTTAACCAGGTCCTTGTTTGTTTCACATAATTTGGTTTTAATGTTGAAATCTGGACAGGTGAATTTTGACCTCGGACAAGTGAATTTTTACATCTCACTCGTCCGCGGAAAAGTGAAAAAATAAAGGATTTCCACACCCCTGCACGTTCTGTCAAGCATAGTCGAGGATAACTGATTGGTATTACTTACGAAAGAACTACAGAAAAGAAATACCGGAAAGATGGAAAATGACAAAAAACGGAACGGTTTTTCTCGACGGCAGAAAATTTTTTTTTTGGCTTTCAGATCCAAAAAAAAAAAGTCAGTCGGGAGGATTTTCATCAGTCGGTCGCGTTAGGGCAAACAAACAATTTTTTAAGGATGGCCTCAGTTACTACTTATGGGATTGATTTGAAACTTAACTAAATGTCCTGGGGTATCAGACAAATAAGTTAGATAACTTGACAGAATTAAATGCAAACTATGGCCCTTGTTGAACTTACAAAGTTTGATTAAAGTTTTGCATGCAAGCTGAAGTTGGTTTAAAGTTTTATGTGCAAGCTACTGTCAGGCATACATCTAAGTTACCATTGCTGAAATTGATTTGAAACATCTTAAGAAGGTTCAGGGATCTCCAACAATTAATTCTATATTACTCTTTACTAATTAATTACAAATGATGGCCCTTGTTGAACTTACAAATTTTGGTTAAAGTCCCAGGGTCACAATTACAAGCAGCTCTTATTTTATCGAGAAAGATGTACTGACTGAAATGACATTTATTTGTACCAAAAACATTCCTGACTTTGCTTTTGAAATTGATAAGTACATATTAGAAACATAGCGCAGTATTTTTTTTCAATGACATTGCAAAAAGTTAGAAACGCTCAAAGGTCAACTTCACACTTAGAGTTTAAAGGTACTGGAAATCTGTATACATGCTAACTCATGCATGGATGATTTTAAAATTACATGGCACAATTGTTGAGCGCATGGAGATGATATGTCACATGTAAGTCCCACGCTCTTACCATGAAAGTCAAGGTAACACTTAGAGGTTAAAGGTCAAATTCAAGAATATCTTTGTCTGGAGCATTTCTTCTTTATGCATGGAGGGATTTTGATGTAACTTGGCACAAATGTTCACCACCATGAGCTACCCTTGTTTTTAGAATTACTTCCCTTCGTTGTTACTATAAATAGCTTATATTGTAACTTTTTTATTACTTGCTGTAGAGTAAAATCGAGACCAATTTTCTGTGGTACTACATGCATGCTACATCTGATATTTAGGTGTATTTTGACCTATCTCTTCTTGGTAAGGAGTTAGCCCTTTTGACAGCTGGCAGCTCAACATGTTACACGTGGGCATCTAGTTTTCTTTGTTGCAGAGCATAACTTGAAAACTACTGGTTGGAATGCAATACAACTTCATACTATGGTCAAGCACAATGAGAGGAAGTGCAGTGTACAAGAACCATAACTCTATCTTGACTCATTACAGAGTTACTGCCAAGAACAATATCTCTATTTTAGTTGTTTTTTTTGCAAGGTATTCTGTTACTATGAACTTCCTCAGTTTATAAAGCAGTCTTTTGGGGGTATTAATCACATTTAGTGGTAGGTCTAGTTTTCCTTGTAGTCGGTCTCCGTGGTGTAATTGGTAAAGGCGTCAGCACCAGTACCTGTACAGATGTACTTTTACGAATGAGTTTGAATCCCATCGAAGTGCTCAAAGGTGAGCTGTTGTGATCACTTGGTGTCCGTAGTCTGTCTGTCTGTCTGGCCGTCCACACTTAATCTTGTGCATACAATAGGGGCTGCCTTTTTCACTAGATCTTCATGAAACTTGGTCAGTTTGACTGCCTTAATGAAATCTAGATTGAGTTCGACTATGGATTATCTGGGGTCAAAAAATAGGTCACCCGGTCAAATCATAGAAAAACCTTGTGTATGCTATAGTTGTTGCATTTTTCATAGGATTTTCATGAAACTTGGTCAGTATGATTGCCTTGTTGAAATCTACGTCACCCGGTTAAAAACCTTGTGTATGCCATACAGGTGACATTTACAACCCAATCATCATGTAAATTGGTCAAAAGGTTTGCCTCGTCAAGGTGAAACAGATTGTTTGTGTTTATGATATATAGTTTAGAGTTGAAGTTTGGTCACAATTATTGTCATAAGTCGCAGGTGAGCGATATAGGGCAATCTTGGCCCTCCTGTCTAAACACTTTTTTCTTCTGTTTATTCATCATTTTCAGCTTTTAAACCATTTTTAAATGCTTTACGGCAAATAATCATAAAAACTTCATTCATGTCAAACTAATAAGGATAATGGCAATGAAAAATTAAGACATACTGTATACATATTATTCGATAACAGTTAAGTTTCGATACTACAGTCAGTAGATGTGGTATAGTGTCAGGTTTTGCTTGTTCAACCAGAATTGGTTTCTTCAAGTTCTTTTGGGGCCATGCCTCAACATCAACCATCACCAATTTCCAAATTATTGACATGTAAGTTTTGTTTGTGGGCCCGCTGTGATACTTTGTATCACAGTTTTTCTTGTGTATATTATAACTTATTACTTACTAACCTAGGGGTTTGTTTTGTATGTTGTAAATTAATTTAAGGGGCCATTTAGTTACCATCAGGGTTTAGGCTTATATGTGACATGATAAAATAAAGTTAAGCAAATAATATTACAATATACATGTACACTAATTTTACAGTAAGTTTACCGGATCTACTACAAAAACAGGAAGGATTTAAGTGTTTTCCAGATACCACAGTGTGGGTCAAATCTTAGAACCTGCTAAGAGGAAATGAAAATTGTACTGATAATGATATAGATTTCATTGAATTAAGCTAACTTTAGCTAGTAATTTGCATCCATTGATTATAAACATGGGCTTCTAGGAAGTTTGAATGAAAAAAAATGTTGAGAAACCTTCACGTAATCAAAATTTGAACTTTATAAAATGGTGGATTGTGAATAGATTGAATTTGATTAGAAAATTGGTAATAATAGATTGAATTTGATTAGAAAATTGGTAATATTTACAAATTTGTGAAGTGTAAGTTTTCTGCATTTATTTGCACAATTCAGCATGGCAGTATCAGGGAAAAAATTATCAGATTTTCAAGGGCTTTTTGGAGGATCTGCGGAAGATTTTGATAACAGTTGTGTCCCCTGTTTGTCTGACGGCCAGCATGTTGAAGCACACGGTTTCTGTGTGGACTGCCAGGAGTATCTGTGTAAGAACTGTTTTCACTGTCATAAGAAAACAAGAGCTTCGAAACATCACCAGCTTCTAGACAAAGCCAGCATGGGCAAACATTCTGGAGCAACTGAACTTCCTGGAGTTTGTACTGAGACGTGTTCCAGCCATAGGAATGAAATCATCAAGTTTTTCTGCCCAGAGCATGACAACCTTGGGTGTCACGACTGTATGGTTATGAAGCATAGAACATGTGAGCTCGACTATATACCAGAAAAGTGTGAAGGGATAGGGGACAGCAAGGAATTCATGGAAAAGGTGAGGAAATTGGAACTGAGCATAAGAGAAGCTGAGGCTGTTATTACAAAGGCTGCAATAAAAGGCAAAGAAGTAGATGAGTGCTATGACCAAGTTATGACAGATATTGCTACGTTCAGGAAAGAAGTTAATGATCACTTGGACAAACTTCAGAATAAGATTGAGGCAGAAGCTTATGCCAGAAAGTCAACCACTAAACAAGAAATCGAAGCAGCTGTTGTGTCATGTCAAGAATATGTGTCTATTCTCAAAAAATCACAATCAAATTTACAGAATTGTAAAGCGACAAAGCAGAATGGTCAGCTCTTTATTGAAATGAAACGAGCTACATCAAAAGTTCAATCAGAGGAAGTGCAACAGGCTCAGATGTTGATGAAAAAGAAACATTCGCAGTACATGTTCAGCCGTAACAAGGACCTGGAGAATGCACTGTTATTAAATTGCTTTGGTAAACTGATTGACCTTGAAGAAGCTGTGACTACACCAAGAACGAAAACCGTGAGCAAACTTGTGCACAAAAGAGATATAGGTGTAAGTACATCGAGTAATGAAAGGACATGCAATATAACGGGATGTGCAGTATTGCCATCAAACAATTTGGTGCTGGCTGACTGGGACAATCAAAAGGTTAAAGTTGTCAGCACAGAAAAGGGTAGTATACTGGAAGAAATAAAGCTTCGCTCAAATCCAAGAGACCTTGCTGTACTTCCTCATGACCAGATTGCTGTCACAATACCCAATAGAGAAGAAATACTCATTGTAAACACAGCTGGTGAGCTGTCAATTGATCACAGTATTGATACCAAAGCACAATGTTTTGGTATAGCCTATCTTCATGACAAGTTGTATGTGGCTTGTCAGGAACCTAATTCTGTGCTTGAACTTGATGGTAAAGGGACTGTCAAGAACAGATTTGTATTGGAGGATAAGGTTTTCTCAAAGCCAAACAACATTGCTTCAAGTCAATATAAGAATTGCCTATATATCAGCTCATATGGTAACAATAGCGTAGTTAGTATAACATTAAAAGGAGATGTAGTCACTGTGTACAAGAATGCTGATCTTGTAAAACCTATGGGAATGACAGTGTTCGGTGATGGATCACTGCTTGCATGTTCTTCAGGGAGCAACACAATACTTTATATCTCAGCCGATTTCAAGCAAAGCAGGAGAGTAGGAGATGGCTTAGTTCGTACACCACAGTCTGTATGCGTAAGTGCAGATGGAAATGAAGTCTATGTTGGACAAAAAAAAAGTGATGTATTGAAAGTTTTCAGTATACAATAACATACTTCTTGGAGACTGCTGTACAAATATAATCACCATTCTTAAATATTACTCATTTCAAAGTGAAAGTTACTCTAATGATATTTTAGCAATTTACTCTGAAATTATTTGTGTTGAAGACTAAACTAGAAGTATTGAAATATGCTGTGTTACAAAATGAAAACTTTAAAGCACTATAGTGAAACTGAAATATTGTCATAATGAAAATATAGCATTCTAAGATACTGCCTGACGCTGGTACTTATTTTGGATTAAATTATCAAAGATTCATGACTGAACTGCTAAAAGAAATGTTGCTTAAGGTAATATATGTACATGTCATTATATTATTTCACTTAAGTTTGTTTTATAACGATCTGGTTCTACGTGTCTGAAAAGACCAGGTCTTTTTAAAAGAGTTCAGCTGGATTAATAATTATTTCTGAGAAAAAAAAATGAGCCCACTCTACTTTAATTGTTAAATCACTTGGTACCTGGCTCTCTCTGGCACGTCTAGTATTTCTGGCCACATGGTTGCAGATGTTAGTGAATGGAGAAATTTCTATTATAATGGCCCTTTGCAGTTGTCGAAGAAATAGACAATTACTGGATATGTCTTTTCATGTAAAAATGAGAAATAGAAAAAATAGAATATTTGTTAAGTGTGATGAAAAGATTATTCTGTTAGTAGCAAATCAATGTTTTTAATCTCATTTATTTTACCCTTTCCTACTGACGTTATATCCCATCAAACTAGCTTATGACAGAGGGGGCTTAAGCAGAATCACTCTTGTATTAGATTATGAATAAATACTATTATATCACTTCATCTTGCCATGAACATTCCATATCTGTCTGTGTTATTCGCAATTTCATCATTTTCAAATCCGTTCACAAATTTTCAAAGTTCATGATGCTTACGTAAACGTTAAATAGAATGTTGATGGTCGTTGAATGCATGTGCAGCATGCGTTGTAGGCTCACTGGCCTCAAGTTGACTTAAAGCATGTAAATGCTGTTCTCTTGAAAGCGTCATAAATAATGTCATACGCTGAGTATATGTTAAAAGTTTTAATGGCTTTCGATAACTATTCACAAAAAAATGTTTGCGATTATAAACTTTATGTACATAAAAAAGAGATAAACTTGAAATTCATGGTTTATGCCGTGATGCTTGATTGGATGCTTTTGTATAGAATTCTAAACACCCAGTGTTGTAGCAAAGAGTTACCAAACATAAATTTGCATGCAAAGATTAAAAAGCAATCTATAAAAAATATATAACAAAGGTGAAATTCTGAAGGCAAAACTGTAGATTTTTGCAAAGTTCAAATACTTACTCTATCAAGGTTTGATTTTATTATTTTGTTAAAAGTTGATTTTGATGAACTTTAATAGGTTTCTTTCATAGAAAGCTAAATAAAAAAGAATAGAATTTTGTCTTGGAAAAAGGAAAACTATTTATAAGAATGCAGTCGTGGTCAGTGCTGTACATTTGCATACAGCTTCAAAATACAAGTTAAAACATTCTAGATTATTTCAGTGGCTCTTTCCTAAGGAAACTTAAGCTGAGATACTGTTACAGCTAGTTGACCTTTGCTTCGTTTTCTTTTGCAGATTACAACCGGACAGACACTTGACTGATGTATGCAAGATATATGAAGCTGTTTAGAAGTGTAGTAATGAATGTTAATGTGTATAAAAGTGCCAAGGCTTGGTGAACATTTATTATATCATCAGGTGTACAAAGATGCTACTGCTTCACGCTAGTGGATGGACTTCACACCTTGAAAACCATCTTCCAACTGAAACTATTTTGAACATCTATTTAAAACACCATATGTATGTTTGAATGTAAAATAGCAGAGCAAATAGGATATTTTCAGGTCAAACATAGTGTTTATCAAACTAATCAAACAGATATGCATGTTGTGCTTTGTAATTGTCATAGGTAGTGATAATGCTGGTGTACCTTTATCATGACAGAGTGGCAAATGTTTTTGACCCAGTATTAAGCAGCCAGCCTAAGGGTATAATCAAAGCTCCCTGTTAAATACAGCTGATCTATATAATTATTTTTAGGGATGTTGCAATACTGGCTGATGAAAGCAGGTGACTGCTTAATCCAGGTGACCACTCATACAGGTTTAACTGGGTCCGAAATGTTGTAGTTTTGAAAGTAAGGATGATATTGTTTCTGGCCGATTTTTCACCCAGGTGAAGATAGCAATGTGGCTTGTTTGTAACGAGGTATGCAATTGAAAAAACCTCTGCTGAAATTCTAGCCGATTTAAATTGGAAGGCTAAGTGTGTGCATTATAAGTGTCTCAAAGCGTCCATTGATCATGACAAAATTCCTGAAATCAAATGAAAGCAAATTTTCTTTGGTGCATTTTAGTAATACATTTAACTTACTATGTATATATGTAGCTGTTTTGATAGAGTACCCTGCTACAAACAAGCCGCTAGGCCCACTCCGATCACTGAACAATACAATGGCTAGAAACATGTCTAATGTGTATGCACTTTGTTGTAATCTTTTAGCTGGTAGGCCAATGTACAAATCAGCTTTGATAAATTCATTCAAAAATGAATATGCTCTCTATAAGATTTTGTAGGAAATACTTGCTGTTTAATAGAAAAAATGAGATTGTTTAGTAACATTTTAATACCTTGATTTTATAATGAAAGATGTTTGACCATCTAGGGATTATGGTAGAATGTCTTCAAAAAGGGGCAGGGAGCACTGAGTTAGGCGCAGGATAGTTTTTGTGTGTTTGAAGACTTCAGAATCAGAAAAATTTCCTTTAAAATTGAAAACATTGCATTCAAAAAGATGTGACAAGTTTTTGTAAGGGAACTTTTTTACAATGTTGAGAAATGCTTCTACGACAGTTTTGAAAGGTTAATATATGGGTTACAACATAAGAGCAGCAGGGAAAGGAAAAAGTAGCATCATGTTCAAACACTCAAAAAGACTGAAAACTCTCTACTAGCTCTACAATGTTTGTTGTTCCTCTCTTTGTCCTGGTGATTAGTGCTTGGTGTGTGAAGAAGTGAATATGTGTTTGATGTTTTTATAATTATAAGGTTATAATCACAAAATTCTAAATTCAAACAATTCTTTATTTCTTGGCAGACTTTGTTATCCCTTTTAAAAGATATATTTTTTGACATTATCATTTGTGTAGGACAGTCCAAGGGGGACAACAAACATTCGTTATTGTACTGTAGAATTTAAATGGGAAATTGAGTTAGTTCCCTTTAATTTGATTATAACCCTGTTTCACATAAAAAGGGAATTGCTGGACAGGTTTGATCCTGATTACCTATCTCTTTGTCATTTGATAGATTATTGATTTGATTAAAGATAACATGTGTCACTGATAGATTTATATTTATAACAAAATATTTTCAATAATGTTGTTTGAATGGTATTAGTTAATCTGCTATACATGTATGTGTATCTGCAATGTTTACAATGTAAAACAATGAATTAGAAAAAAGTTTATTGATGTATAGGAAAATATTTTGTATAGCAATAGAACATTACATTTACAGTTTTGTGTTTCAAACATATGAACCTTTAGATTTATTGCTAACACTTTGTGTACAGTTTTCATTTATCTAATGTTACACAATCTAATGATATTGAACTTTGTCCACTGGCTAATGTTATGTCTATCTACCTTCCTGTACTGTCGAACCCTTAACCAAAATATGAGCATAAAAACACATGCTACACTGCTATTTGTACAGGGATGAGAGAAATGTGATGTGCAACCTTTTTACTCTGGTCATGTGACAGAAATAGGTCAAAAGTTTTTAGTCTTTTTTTGTCTACAGCCTCATGGTAGCATCAAAATAAGCAAATGTAAATCAATCTCAAAAGCTTCAAACATTGTTTGTGCAAAGTTTTAAAGGTTCAATTTTAAGTGAAACATAATTATATCAAAGATTTTTACTTTTAAAGAAAAGATTATCAAAGGTAGTACAACTGTACAACTAAAATATATGAATCTGTATAAGAGATTTATTCCTGTTGCATACAATGTAAACCATGAACTTCTTTTTACTATCCTTGTTAAAAATGAAAATCCATGTATAAATTTGTTAGGTATATTTTCATTTCTATTTTTTAGTTGTGTAACTTATTTCTTATGTGTTTTCTAAGTTTTGTTTTGTTTAACTAACTTTCATGACCAAGTTGTATAACAAAGGTATAACTTTAATATGTGTGTTAGAAATATTTACAAGTTTATATGTAAAATCCCATGTGTTGATAGGAAAAGTATGGAATAGTACAGAACAGTTTCTGTCTTTAAGTATGGAAAAGTTAGATAGATATCTCAATTAGCTCCACTAAAGGGGGAGCAACAAATCACATTATACAAACATGTAATCAACAGCAGAATATTAGTCAAATTTGTAAACAAATAAACAGGTAAATTCAAATGAAGGGACACATTACAAAACACTTTTAAATTAATTACCCCAATTACAGGTAAAGAATTAATTATATACAATTCAAGGTAAACAGCTAACAGGTAAAATGAAATTGTTGAAAATGAAATATCTAGTAGAAGGGGCATGGGTTGCAGTTTCCGAGTTGGCTATGCACCAAATAGATGTTATCCGATTGGTTTAGGGAGAGAAAAAGAGAGATCTATGTCTGTATTATTTTAAACAAACTTCCTGTTATACCTTTAAATTCATTGTGTATATACACCACGAATTACACATTTTCTGTTATCTACTTTTCATAGTTATTTAAAGAGGCATACACTAAAACTAGACACAGTTTATAAAAAAAACTTTTTATATCCCCAAAACATTATCTAATTAAGTAAATAATTGAAAGAATTGCCATCAAACATCAATGTTTGAACTAAAAATTCAAGCAAGGATCAGTAAAATTAGCGGAATCTTACATAAAACTTCATAAACACTTCTTTCATATTATTTGGCGATTTATTATAAAAGGTCACTATATTGACATGTGCCTAATAAAAGAAATTTTTCGATATATATATATATATATATATATATATATATATATATAATTGTTGAAATGACATTTTATTTATTATTTTATGTTCATCTTGCTCATGTTTTACATTTTGAGAAAATAATATGCTAGTTGTAGGGTGTGCCCCTTTAAGACAGCATGTATATTGTAGGTTTAAGTCTGGATTTTTTGCAACTTACAGTCAGTGATGTATTTTTATTTGAATTGGCTTTACTTATATATCCATTTTTGTTTGTATCTTTAATAATATATGTAATAAATATACAAACTTCCTGGACTGAAACTGTTTTCTTAGTGCATAATCAATTGACATCATTGTTAATTTTTGCCTATATATGGAAATTTGTGAGCAGACTATTGGTCAGTGAAGTGCTGTGGTGTCTGAATTGCTGTATTATGTAGTGATACACGATGATTCAGATATCCAGAGATAATACAGGATAGTCTGATTGAGAAATGTGTAATTCTTGTGCTTTTCAACCGTTTTGGAATGGTTCCCGAAATGAAGTCTGATCTTTGGCAAATATTCTGTTTCTTACTAGCAGTAACCAGCTCGCCATAAGTAACTAGCAACTTGTTACTTAAAACAACAACACAGCCCTTTGACAATGGGAAATTGCCTCCAGTTTTCCTTGGCTGAATTAGAACAAATAATCTCTACAAGTAACTTACAACTTTCTCACTTAAAATAGCAAGGCAGTCCTTTGATAATGTGAAATACTTGCTTGGCCAGTTTTCATGGAAAAAGTTTTCTCCACTACAAGTAACTGACAACTTTCACAGCTGTGAAATAAATTGTTTTCTAATCAGCTTTTTCTGAGAAAGCTTTCTCCACCCTGATTTTAACCAGTGATCTCCACACGTCTAAAAGAAACTGACAACTTTCTGACTGTAAACAGCAAGGCAGCCCATGGACAATCTTTAATCACCCTTAACAACCAATTACTTGGACACAATGGCCATGGTATACTGTACGCAATTAGCTATGCTATAACCTTGCAATGACAGACTTAAATAAAAATGACTGTGGGAGATATTGCAAATGGTAGCCAAGATATAACTGCTGTAGACACATAGTAATCTTTTCTCCCTCAAGAGAACCGTGAAGCCTTCATTGCAGTGTACCATTCGACTGGTTTTAGCTCAAGTTTAATTTTCTTTGACAGAGTTTGCTCACATTGGACTTAAACTTTAAACTGGGCATACTTCTACCAAAGCAGAAGGCAGAGAATTGAAACTGGCTTTGGGAAGGGGGTGACTGGGGTAGGGTGGCGAGTGTCTGGGATACGGAGGGGATTTAATAGCTTGGTACTAGGAAATCTGTCAATGTTGGTAATAGGTTTGTAATGTGAGAGGTATTTGTATTGATGTTCACTCTCTTTACTTAGGTATCCGGACTGTGTCTAATCAGCTCACTCGAGCAAGCTATTGTGACCACACACCTTGTAATGTCTGTTCACTATTTTCTTTAAATGACATCTGATGAGTCAAAATATATCGACTGAGATTCGAACTCCAAGCCCACAGATCTTGACTTCAGCCTTCATACCACTTGGCCAGTAATAATTTCTGCAAATCGCATCGTTAAAACTTTAATCTTAAAGATCACTGTATTTAGGATTATATCAACGAGGTGATGCATAGTGTATTTTCCAACTTGGAGGTTCAGATTACTGTAAAATGGATCATATAACACGATGTGAATAAAATGTGGGACATGGTATCTATAAGTAGACTATTTCTACGTATTTTGTAGAAAAGGAAGTATAATTTTGATGATTATTTCACAAAAGCTGACTTTCACCATGGCAGTATCAGGGCGAAAATTGTCAGAATTGCAAGGCTCCATTTCCCGAGGATCTGCTGAGGACTTTGATGAAAGTTGCGTCCCCTGTTTGTCTGACGGCCACTATGTTGAAGCACACGGTTTCTGTGTGAATTGCCAGGAGTATCTCTGTAAGAACTGTTTTCACTGTCATAAGAAAACAAGAGCTTCAAAACATCACCAGCTTCTGGACAAAGCAAGCATGGACAAACATTCTGGCGCGACTAAACTTCATGAAGTTTGTACTGAGAAGTGTTCCATCCATAGTAACAAAATCATCAAGTTTTTCTGTCCAGAGCATAACAACCTTGGGTGTCATGACTGTATGACTATGAAGCATAGAACATGTGGGCTCGACTATATACCAGAAAAGTGTGAAGGGATAGGGGACAGCCAGGAATTCATGGAAACGGTGAGGAAACTGGAACTGAACATAAGAGAAGCTGAGGCTGTTATCACAAAAGCTGCAATAAAAGGCAAAGAAGTAGATGATTGCTATGACAAAGTCATGATGGATATCACAAAGTTCAGAAAAGAAGTTGATGATCACTTGGACAAACTTCAGAATAAGATTGAGGCAGAAGCTAATGCCAGAAAGTCAACCGCTAAACTAGAAATCCATGCAGCCATTGTGTCATGTCAAGAATACGCATCTAATCTCAGAAAAGTGCAAACGAATTTACGCAATTGTAAAGCAACAAAGCAGAATGGTCAACTCTTCATTGAAATGAAACGAGCTACACCAAATTTTCGATCAGAGAAAGTGCAACAGGCTCAGATGTTGATGAAAATGATACCTTCGCAGTACATGTTCAGCCGTAACAAGGACCTGGAGAATGCACTGTTATTAAATTGTTTTGGTAAGCTGATTGACTACCATGAAGCTAAGACAACACCTTTGAAGACTTTGGCATCAGCACCAAGAATGGGAACAATCAGCAACCTTGTGTACAAAAGAGATACATTGTATACTATTGAGAGCACCGACTGATGAAAGCAAATGCGACATAACAGCATGTGCAGTTTTGTCATCAGACAAGCTTGTGATGACTGACTGGAAAAATGCAAAGGTCAAAGTTGTAAATCCTGAAAAGGGTACCATAATTGACAAGAAAATCAGCTCAAATCCAAGAGACCTTACTGTACTCCCTAATGGCCAGATCGCTGTCACAATGCCCAATCAAGAACAGATACTTATCATGAACACATCTGATCGGCTATCAGTTGATCGTATTATTGGCACCAAAGCAGTGTTATGGTGTAATCTACCGTCAGGACAGACTGTATGTGACTTGCCAGTATCCTAATTCTGTGTTTGAATTGGATATTAAAGGAAATACAAAGAACAAATTTGCTTTACAGGATAAGGTTTTCTCCGGGCCGACCAGCATAATCTTAAATCAATCTGAGAATCATCTGCATATTAGTTCAACTAGGAACAGTGCTGTAGTTTGTATGACATTACAGGGAGATGTAGTCACTGTATACAAGCACAATTATCTTGTGAGACCTATGGGAATGGTGATGTTAGGTGACGGATCACTGCTTGTATGTTCTTCAGGGAGCAACACAGTACTTTATATCTCAGCCGATTTCAAGCAAAGCAGGACAGTAGTGAAAGGCTTAGTTCGTACACCACAGTCTATATGCGTAAGTGCAGATGGAAGTGAAGTCTATGTTGGAGAAGAGAACTGTTACAGTGATGTACTGAAAGTTTTCAGTATGCAGTAACATACTTCATGGAGACTAGGTGGTATTACCACATTCTCAAATGTTACTCTTTATTAAGTGAAAGTCTCTTTTTAAGACACTCTAAAGATAATCTAGAAATTTACCTTGAAATCATGTGTTATGTTTTTATATCTTAGCTCAAAGTGCCAAGGTGAGTTATAAGGATTGCTCACCATCCGTCATACGTCATATTTCCTTCATTTTACACCATCTCTGAAATCACTGGGCCAGTGTTGATGAGCATTGTCTTGCGGACCACTAGAAATACAAAAATTGTTCAAATTATGACCCCTCTGGTCAAAGTTGACACTGCCCGAGATTACATATTTGGCATGTAGCATTTTCTAGTGGACCTCTACACATACAAAGATTGTTCAGTATTGTTGAGTAACAATTGACCCCGCCCGAGAAGGTCACTTGATATTACATAAGCTTACATATGAAAAACTTAAAAATTCTTCTTCTCTGAAACCGCAAGGCCTATAGCTTAGATATTAACATAGAGCACTGGCTAGTGGATCTCTATCAAAATTGTTAAAATCATGACCCCGGGTCAAAATTGACCCCGCAAAGGGGGGTCATTTGATTTCACGTATATATCCTTCGCACATCGGGCATAAGTTGATACACACTGGGCCATACATGTGTTTTTGTAAACACTCTGCATGATGTTATGCTACATTTGGTTTCATCTCATGTGTTGAATAGGTCAGCAAACAGATTGAGCTGTAACTGAAAGCAGTGGTCACCCTATTTACTAACCTACACATGGACTTCTTTTTTTCTCTTTTTCTTTTTCGAAGAAAGGATGAAATTGTTTCTGGCTGATTTTTCACCCAGGTGAAAGCAGCAATGTCGGCTGCACTACTTGTTTGTAGCTGGGTATGCAATTGGAAAACCTCTGCTGAAATTCTACCTGATTTGAATTGGAAGGTAAATAAAGGTTTGCATTGTAAGTGTCTCAAAGCATCCATTGATCATGATAAAAATGTCTGAAATCAAATTTTCGTTGGTGCATTTTAGTTATACATTTAACTTACTATATAAACATGTAGCTGTTTTGATAGAGTACCCTACTACAAACAAGCCGCTAGGCCCACTCCGATCACTGACAAATCAAATGGCTAGAAACATGTCTAATGTACATGTACTTTGTTGTAATCTTTTAGCTGGTAGGCCAATGGTCAAATCAGCTTTGATAAATTCATTCAAAAAGAAATATGCTCTCTATAAGATATTGTAGGAAATACTTTCTGTAATTTAATATATATATATATATATATATATATATATATATATATATATATATATATATATATATATATATATACGAGATTGTTTAGTAAAAGTTTTACACCTTTAAAAGATATTTGACCATTTAGGGATCATGGTAGAATGTTTTCAAAAAGGGGCAGGGAGCACTGAGTTAGGGGCAGGATAGTTTTTGTGTGTAGAAAATATCCTTTATTATTGAAAACTTTGCAACCCAAAATTGTGACAAATTTATGTAAGGGAACTCTTTTACATTGCTGAAAAATGCTTCTCCGACAATTTTGAAAGGTTAATATGTGGGTTAAAACATAAGGGCAGCAAGGAAAGAAAAAAGTAGCATCACACTCCCTACTAGCTGAACAATGTCTGTTGTCCCTCTCTTTGTCCTGGTCATTATTGCTGGGTTTGTGAAGAAGTGAATATTTCTTTGATGTTTATAATTATAAGGTAATAATCACAGGATTCTAAATTCAAACAATTTCTTGGCAGATTTTGTTATCCCTTTCAAAAGATTTATTTTCTGACATTATCATTTGTGTTGGACAGTCCAAGGGGGACAACAAACATTCGTTATTGTGATGTAGAATTTAAATGGGAAAATGAGTTAGTTCCCTTTAATTTGATTATAACCCTGTTTCACATAAAAAGGGAATTGCTGGACAGGTTTGATCCTGATTACCTTTCTCTTTGTCATTTGATAGATTATTGATTTGATTAAAGATAACATGTGTCACTGATATATTTATATTTATACCAAAATATTTTCAATAATGTTGTTTGAATGGTATTAGTTAATCTGCTATATATATATCTGCAATTTTTTACAATGTAAAACAGAATGAATTAGAAAAAAAGTTTATTAATATATAGGAAAACATTTCGCTTAGCTATAGAAAATTACATTAACAGTTTTGTGTTTCAAACATATGAACTCTCAGATTTGTTGCTAACACTTTGTGTACAATGAATTCTTTCAATATTCCACAGGGAATAATAATTATAACTGTTTATCTATTTAAAACAACTCTTTAATTAAAATTTTCGGCAATATTGCCGTTTTCAAGAAATTTATCTGCACTTTTTAAATTTACATGTTCACCATATTCATGACAAACATTGAAAAACCTGCTGAAACACACAATAATTTTAAGCTTGTCATGAATATGGTCAACATGTAAATTTAAAAAGTGTTGACAAATTTCTTGAAAAAGGCAATATTGCCGAAAATTTGAATTAAAAAGTTGTTTTAAATAGAAAAAACTTTGTGTACAGTTTTCATTTATCTAATATGTTACACAGTCTAATGATATTGAACTTTGTTCACTGGCTAATGTAATGTCTCCCTCATTTGTGTGACCAAAAAATGAGCATAAAAAACACATAACTGCTATTTGTACAGGGCTGAGAGAAATGTGTTTTTACTCTGGTCATGTGACAGAAATAGGTCAAAAGTTTTTAGTCTTTTTTTGTATAATTGTATCAAAGAGTTTTGCTCTTAAAGAAAAGATTATCAAAGGTAGTACAACTGTACAACTAAAATATATGAATCTGTATAAGAGTTTTATTCCTGTTGCATACAATGTAAAACCATGAACTTCTTTTTACTATCCTTGTTAAAAATGAAAATCCATGTATAAATTTGTTAGGTATATTTTCACTTCTATTTTTTTAGTTGTGTAACTTATTTCTTATGTGTTTTCTAAGTTTTGTTTTGTCTGACTAACATTCATGACCAAGTTGTAAAACAGTGATATAACTTTAACATGGGTGTTAGAAATATTTAAAAGCTTACATGTAAAATCCCATGTGTTGATAGGAAATATATGGAAAAGTACAGAACAGTTTCTGTCTGTTATTACCGTAAGTGTGGAAAAGTTAGATAGATATCTCTATCAGTTCCACTGAAAGAGAGCAACAAATAACACTATACAAACATCTTTATAGGTAAAGAAGAAATTATATACAATTCAAGGTAAACAGCTAACAGGAAAAATGAAATTGTTGAAAATGAAATATCTAGCACACTCACGCTTTTTTCTCTACTGTTGTTTTTGCAATTTTTATTATGCAAAATACATTACTGGTTGCACTAATTTTTCCACACTTACTGAAATATTCTTCTTGTTTGGGGAACAAATCCTAATGGAATCACTTGGAAGAGTATCAAATTATACTATGATATAAACAAATAAGTAAACAATACTGTCTGTTTCAGCAGGTTTGATATTAACAACATACCATACAGTAACAACCTAACTTATAATTGCAAATATACTTTGGTATTCAAAATGTAAATCTGTCAAAGCAGGTAGTTTTGATGCAAGTTTTGTTGTTGTGCATATAGCTGTCTTACAGCTAATTATTGCATAGCCACAAGTTCTTAACAGCAATCCTGCCCGCCTCAGCAGACTGTCATATTCTGTGAGTTATTTCCTATACAATGTATGAATAAATAGAACTGACTGTTAGTTGGGGCAATGTCTGCAGTTTCCGAGTTGACTATGTACCAACTACCTGTCTACTTGATCTTATTCGATTTGTTTAGGGAAAGTAAAAGAGTGATCTATGTCTATATATCTTATACAACTTTCCTATTAAATTCATTATGTATATATATACACCAAGAATTAACGGTACACATTATCTGCTGTTCATAGTTATTTAAAGAGGCATACCCTAAAACTAGACATAATATAAATATCCCCAAATCATTATTGAAGTAAATAATTAAAGGATCAAACTTTAGGCTAAAACTTCAAGCCAGGATTAGTAAAATTAGCAGAATGAGTTAATCCCCTTCATAAACACTTTGGTCTATATTGACTTTTTATTGTAAAAGATCGCCATATTGGCTTGCTGTGCATGAAGAAGACATATTTTGATACCGTAAAAGTGTTTTTGTTCTACAGTGACAAAGTGTTTTTGTTCTGCAGTGACAATATTTCTGCAGTCAAACAGAACACCAAGAAATAAATTACATGGTTTTGTAATAATAGGCTTCTGTGTTATTGCATGACCTGCGAGAGAGAATCGCCAGTATTTCTCTTTAACAAAAATTGCAGAAATTTGAGCCCACAGAAACAACCACTAATAAGGTATAAAGAATTATTGAGAATTATATTTTTTGTTATTTTATGTACATCTTGCTAATTTTTAACAGTTTGAGAATATGCAAGCTATAGGGTGTACCCCTTTAAGACAGTGTGTCTGTATTTTATTGCAACTTGAAGTCAGTGATGTATTTTTATTTTAATTGGCTTTACTTTTAGCAATATATCCATTTTTGTTTGTATTTTGAAATTATTGATATATGTAATAAATATACAAACTTCCTGGACTGAAACTGTTTTCTTAGTGCAGAATCAATTTACATCAGAGTGGGAAACTGTTGTAAATGTTTGCCTATATATGGAAATTTGTGAGCAGACTGTTGATAAGTGAAGTGCTGAGGTGTCTGAATTGCTGTATTATATAGTGATTCACGATGATTAAAATACTAGTATATCCAGAGAAAATACATTAAGAGTCTGACTGAGAAATGTTTAACTTTTCTCGTCCTTTTGAACCATTTTGGAGATATAGCGTCCACAAGAGTTTACTATTTTGAGCCCCTGTGATCTTGACCTTTAACGTAGTGACCCGAAACATGGAGATACATCACACAATAGGTGTGTCTAATGTAATTGATGTGATAACTTCGCGCAGTCAATATGTAAACGAAAAATAAATGTATAACCTTCATTCAGTAAAACGAGCATTTTATGACAGTTCCCCCAAAAATATTCTAACTTTTAAAGCTCCATTTTTGTGTTGCCCTTTCGGAGAAAAGGCGATGCAGAGGGATCGCTTTGTCCGTCGGTCCGTCACGAAAACTTAACGTTGGCTATAACTTTGCCATTTTTTAAGATTTTTCATCAGACTTTTAAATTGTATTGCTTGTGACATTTTTTTAGGTCAAGGTCATATTTAACAGACTTATCCCATGTTTGTACTTAGATTTTGTCACGAAAGTAAAAGTGTAAGGGGGATATACTGGATTCAGCTTGTCTGTCCGGTTGTCTGTAGACGGAATATTGTGGACACTAGATCTCCAAAACCCCTGGTCAGAATTGAATGATACTTCACACAAGTTATAAGTACAATGCCTAGTTGTGCATGGTCCATGTTTAGGGTCTCTAGGTCAAAGGTCAAGGTCACAGGGGCTCGAGATAGTAAAATCATGTGGACATTAAATCTCCAAAACCCCTGGTCAGAATTTTATGATACTTAACAGAAGTGATGAGCATTATACCTAGTTTTGCATGGTCTATGTTTCGGGTCTCTAGGTCAAGGTCATGGGCTCGAGACAGTAAAATTTTGTGGACGCTAAATCTCCAAAATCCCTGGTCAGAATAAATGATACTTCACAGAAGTGATAAGTACTATGCCTAGTTGTGCATGGTCCATGTTTCGGGTCACTAGGTCAAGGTCACAGGATCTCGAGATAGTAAAATCTTGTGGACGCTAGATCTCCAAAACCCCTGGTCATGCTTTAATGATACTTCACATAAGTGATAAGCACCATGCTTAGTTGTGGATGGTCCATGTTTCGGGTCACTATGTCAAAGGTCTCAGGGGCTTGAGATAGTAAAGTCTTGTGCGCTTTTAATCTCCAAAACCATTGGTCAGAAATTAATTATATTTCATAGAAGTCTCAAGTTATGCAGGTCTAATAATTAAAGCATCAAATATTACATAAATTTTATATACTGTGTCAGTGGGTTGTTCGGGGGGTATTCATCACCTTCAGTGATAGTTCTAGTTATTGAAAGTAAGAATCTTTTGCTATATTACATACTACCGTTATCTTCCCCGGGGAAGTTGCCAACTCACTACTTGTATAACAATCATTGCCTCAAACGAGCATTTTTGAGACAGCTCCAAGTATACCAAGTCCCATTTTCTGGTAGTATTGTCGCCCCCCCCCTGAAGAAAACACTCTTCCCGGAGAAAACGTCCCCTTTGCAAGACATCTTATAATTGAAAGTAAGAATGGCTTGCTATATATATACGACTGTCACCTTTGAAAGCATTTGAACGTCGTATCTTTTCAACACAGTTGTAAAATAATTTTTGGTTTTTGGGTGCAGACAAAATTATGCAACATCTTCAAAACTTATCTTCAGTAGGTCAAAGGTAAGACATTAGATTTATTTTAACCCTTTGCTCTTATTCTGCAAACAGTGTTTGTTTTATTTCTAGAACAAGATTATTGGTATTGCAGTACCATCCAAGTTGTACGATTCCTGTAGCAATAATTTATGACTGTGACAAAATATCTGCTTCAGTGGTGGCAGTAAAAGTGTCACCAATATGTACTGTACTTTCGTATTAATCTAGTGCTAATTTCGTATGCTGGGATGGATGCAAATTGACACTGACTTTGATTTCAATTGTCTTTTTGTTAGGACTGTAAATGCCAAAAGTGCTGTTCCATTTGTGCCAGGATTGCCTATACATGAACCATCTGTGAATGCCATATCACAGTCTTTGTGGCTTTGAGTCACTGACTTGAAATCACTCTAACCTCTCATTGATAGAGGATCATGGCCCATGAGTTTTAGCCCTGCCAACGACCATATCTCGTAATATAAGTAATTTGTCAGTTTCCTACATAGGATGGGGTTCTAGTTCTGATCCACGGTTCACATGGTTAGGTAAACTGCCTGTCTGTAAAAATAACGGAGATAAGGTCGATACTGGTGTTGAACCCGGACAAACAAGCAAACAACAGTCTTGGTCTTCACCTTATAGCATCTGTTGAATGACTTCGTTTGCTTCTTCTTCTAGTTGTCTACTGGATCTTATGCAATGGTAGTTTGTCTGTCCGTTCATCTTTCCAAAAACGTTTCCTTGATAATGCTCTACAGGTCACAATTTTCATTTGACTTTCATGAAACTTGCTGATAAGGACCCCTGCAATCTGTAGATGATCCATATTGTTTTTTGGGTGAGTGGGTCAAAGGTTACAGTGAGTTCTGTTAGATTTTCTTTGATAATGCTCTATAGGTCACAATTTTCATTCAACTTTCATCAAACTTGCTCAAAAGGTTGTCTGCAACATCTTGTTGGATTGATTTTGGGGTCAGTGGGTGATAAGGACCCCTGCAATCTGTAGATGATCCATATTGTTTTTTGGGTGAGTGGGTCAAAGGTTACAGTGAGTTCTGTTAGATTTTCTTTGATAATGCTCTATAGGTCACAATTTTCATTCAACTTTCATCAAACTTGCTCAAAAGGTTGTCTGCAACATCTTGTTGGATTGATTTTGGGGTCAGTGGGTCGGAGATCAAGGACAAAGAAACCACGGTTTTTCACAGATTTTCCTTGATAACACTCTACAGGTCACAATTTTCATTCAGCCTTCATCAACCTGGCTCAGAATGTTGCCTGCAACATGTAGATGATCCCTAATTGGTTTTGGTGTCAGTGGGTTAACGGTCAAAATCACAATGTCTACACAATCTGAAATATCCCTAGATGCAGGTTGGTTTCTAACTACTTAAAACTGACTGATTTGGATGTAACAATAGTGGCTGTTTTATACATTTGGCCACTTCACTTTGAAACACGTTGATTGGATACAACACTGTCTAGACCTGGTATATAAAAATAAAACAAATGGCTGATATTAAGACCACGAAAGTAAGATATGTTTACAATTTCAGGTACTTCCTGTAGATCAAGACTAACAACCTTAAATGAAAAGTTGACACAACTTGAAAGAAGAGTGGAGTATGTTGAGGCCCGTGTAAGTATTGGTGATTGAATCCTTTAGTGTGATTATTAAAAAAGTGATAAATTGGTAGGACACGGGTGATAGAAGTTTTTAACATTTAAGATTGTCTTTTTATGCCCCACTGTCTGTAACTATGTTCCATAATCTTGTGGCATGCATTGCTCCTTTACTAATGGACCTAGAGTCACCAAACTACATACAAATGTTTATTGGGATTTGGGAAGTTGTACACCTGGCTTTTAGTTTGTATAATGGACCAGTATCACCAGAGTTATGGCCCCCTGACTAATCAAAATTAAGGCATCTTATATGACAAGTTTGTGGCATGCACTGCTCCTTTACATATATTATTATGCTGTAAGAATCAATGGTTTATATACGGACTGGTTTAATGTACATTGTGGTTTAAGACAGGGATGCTCCTTATCCCCTTTACTTTTCAATTTATTTTTAAATGACCTAGCTGTTGAAATCAAAGAGGCAGGCAAAGGTATTTGTATTGGCAATGAGAAAGTTTCTATCTTTCTGTATGCAGACGATATTGTTCTTGTTGCTGAAAATGAAGAAGATTTACAATATATGCTTGAAATCTTACATAATTGGTGTATGGCAAATAGTATGATTATTGACCCAATGAAAAGTAATA
This sequence comes from Saxidomus purpurata, assembly GCA_022818135.1. Lineage (NCBI taxonomy): Eukaryota > Metazoa > Mollusca > Bivalvia > Venerida > Veneridae > Saxidomus > Saxidomus purpurata. The sequence goes on from JAFMSR010000011.1 coordinate 5,895,015, forward strand.
TTGTACATTTTCGGCCGCCGTCGGTAAATAGGACGTCATTTGATTTTTCATGTGGTGGTAACAATTTGAAGATGGTAACTCAATATAAATATCTTGGGTTAGTTTTAAATGAATTCTTAGATTTTAATGTAACTGTCAAGTCTGTTGCCCAGAGTGCTGGTAGAGCCTTGGGTTTACTTGTTGCCAAATGTAAGGCAATTGGGGGTGTTCCATATAATGTTTTCCGTAAACTGTATGAAAGTACAGTTTGGCCAGTAATTGAATATGGAGCATCTGTTTGGGGGACTAAATCTTACTCCTGTATAAATGCATTACAAAACAGAGCTATGCGGTTCTTTCTTGGCACTGGAATATATACTCCAAATAATGCTTTGTATGGTGAATTTGCATGGCATCCACCACATGTTAAGCAGTGGGGGTCTGTTTCCCGACAGTGGTATAGATTACTGTCAATGGATGCCACCAGAATTAATTATAAGATATTTCATTTCTGTTTGCAAAAGGGAAATACTAACTGTAGAAACTGGCAATTTCAATATAAGAAATGCATGGTAGATATAGATATGTTACAGTCTGTAAATGCATGCTTAAGTATGACTTCAAAACAATTTTGTGATAAAGTTATTCAAGCTTCTTTGAATCAGTTTGTTAATGTATGGAAAACTAACATACAGAGGGAAATAGGGTCGGGCGGCAGAGGAGGAAATAAACTTAGAACATATAAATTGTTTAAACAAGAGTTTGAAACTGAAGACTATATTGCGCATCCTTTCTCTGTTAAATATAGATCTGCATTTGCTAAATTCAGATGTGGAGTTGCTCCAATACGTTTAGAAACTGGGAGGTATCAAAATATTCCGGTTGATCAAAGAATATGTCCAGTTTGTGAACTTTGTGTAGAAAATGAAATACACGTCCTGTTACACTGTCCTGCATACCAGTTTATCAGAGATGTTTTAGTTGCTGAAGCAATGCTGATAGATGAATCTTTCTGTAACTGGTCAGATTCTGCTAAATTGAAGTTTATTTTCTCCAACAAAGAAATGGTAAATGTCAGTGCCAAAACCTGTTTTAAAATTCTTAAAACTAGAAATAATCTTTTATATAACTAATGTTCTTATTATTTAAAGATGTCGTCATCTTTTATTTCAGTTTAGGTAATCATTGCTAATCAGTTCATCCTTGATCTGATCAGGGCTGATATCTGATTTCTTAAGACATTTTTCATTATGCCCGTTAGGGCCTCTTTTTCTTTTTTCAGTGTCTTACATTTGTTATTTTTTTATGGCAGTTCTTAGTCATGGATTAGCAATGGTAATCTAACTTTTACTCTGTGTAATTAGTCCTAATATAATTCTGTGATATTTTTACAATATTGAACAGTCTCTTTTTATTCTTGAGTAGAAAGACCAATTACATGTGTTTTATATTTTAAGTATATATGTTTAGTAATATGCACATGTATTGGATGATACTGAATAAACTATTTAACTATAGCTTATGATAAGGCTATGTAAATTTAAGGATAGTCTGTGATAATGCTATGGCAATATTTTTTTAAAATGTACATATGACTGTGATAATAATTAATATATAGTCTCCTATAACTCAATATTGAGTGGCAGCATAACATTGGTTCTTTGTTTTAATTCATGTTTATGTAATGTAAATGTATATTATGCTGATGAGACAGAAATAAACTATTATATCTTATATATATATTATATGGTTAACGTGTTATGTAACTAGTTAGTCAGATAAGTAGCGTGATAATTATGTGGTTGACGTGTTATGTAACTACATTAACCACATAATTATCATGATAGTTATCTGACTAAATAGTTAACCACATAACTATCACATTAATTATCTGATTAACTAATTACATAAGACGTTAATCACAGATACCTAAAAAGTAGTTTTCTCATTAAGTAGGTAATATGTTAACTAACATTTTAATCACATAAATATCATGATAGTTATCTTACTAACTAGTTACATAACACATTAACCACATAAATATCACGATACTTATTTGACTTACTAGTTACATGACACGTTAACCACATAATTATCACGATACTTACCTGACTAACAAGTTAACCACATAATTATCACGATTCTTATCTGATTAACTAGTTACATAACACGTTAACCAATTAATAGATATCTGAAATATCATTATGTAGGTATCTGTTGGCAGTAGTGGGCAGTAACATGCACTTTTTGTGTTGACGTAAGTATCTGTTAACATAAAATTAACGCGTTGATCAGATATTTGTCATGATAGTTCAGTGACTTTCTAGTTATATAACGTGATAATTAAGTGGTTATGTGATGGCAGAAGTATGCCACCATACCTTTCCACTTGTTAATGTCATTCTTTACCATGCCTTTTGTTTCCATTGCGTGTGTTAGAGATTCACCTAGCAGGGATTACTTTTATTTACACTGTCCTGTGACTTTGGAACATGGTGGGGGTAAGAGTGAGGTTGGGTGCGCACCATAAACCGGTTTAAGCTCCCCAGTGGTGTTTTTGCCACTGACCGTTCCAAGGCGGTGCCCCACTGTGTTCCTTTAATTGTTCGTTTTGTCCTCGTGTGTTTGCTTTGTATGCTAGTGTGTGTTGGTAGTGTATGTGTGTGTGTGTGTGTTGTGTGTGTATGTGTGTGTGTGTGTGTTGGTGGTGTGCACTTCTGGGTGCTGTGGGGCTCGTTTTGGGGAGGCTGCGTTTTTGGTACGTGGCATTCCCTGTTTGATATTATTTTTGTTTTAATAAGAGGACATCTAATCAGACAGGGCATATCACAGCTTTTGTCTAACCCACCTACTATAAGCTTCACATAATAATGTACAGAAAAACTGCAGATTTGGACAACTGTTACTGTATAGACACATCTTTAAATCCTACATCACGTTATATAAAGCCACCAAACTGAATCTGTAAGAAAATAAGACATTGTACTGATCTGAACTACACACTTAGATTTGTGCTAAAAGGAAGACCTGATGTTAACCGTTTGTATAATGCATGTTGTTTCTTCAAAAACATGTTTTATTGGAAAACTTTACTTATTTTTTGCAATATTGTCGTAAAAGATACTGCACAATATTTACAGCATGCTGTTCAGGATCAAAAATAATGTTTTGCATGCAAATAATGTAACACAGTTATTGCATGAACTTTTTACCCTGGTGTAAAAATTGGCACCTGTTTTACATAAAACTTACATCAGAAAATCTTAAACAAAAAAATTGTACAAAACCGCAAAGTCCAGAGCTTATGTATTTTTGTGTTTGCGAAGTCACCTTTTACCATGTTTATTCAAATCATGACCCTAAGGTCAAATTGTCCCCACCCTTGGTCTGTTTATAATAGACTTGTTAAAATGATAGACTATAGGAAAAAATCTTCTTCAAAATGAAAAATACTTATAAGATCAATCCATTCCTTTTGGGCCGCCTTGTTTTGAAATAATGATTTAGATCAAATTAGTGTTGATTGAAAATATCTGCAATTACCCTGCCCCAGGTCTGAAGTGAGTCTGTTGAAATGAGATTTAGAAACCCAGTCAGTATTGTAAAAGTACAGTGTTATAAATCACAAACTGATTTAACATGTAAATTTATATACTATCTGTATCTTTCAGGTAGTTGTTAAGTGGATCAGATAACACAATGTGAATAAAATATGGGACATGGTGTCTATAAATAGACTATTTCTGCGTATTTTGTGGAAAAGGAAGTGAAAAATGTTATAAAATAATTTTAATGAATTAAATGATGTTTTCATGGAATTAATCTGACTTTATGAAGTAATTTGACATAGATTCCAGAATTTTACATAGATTCCAGGAACTTATAATGAAAAGAAAACAGTTAAAACCCTCACATGATCAGACTGTGAATTTCATAAATGGAGGATTATGAATATATGGAATTTAATTTCGAAATGAAATTAGGAAATTGGTAATATTTAGGAGGTGCAAGTTTTGTAGAATTTACATACACAATTTAGCATGGCGGTATCAGGGAAAAAATTGCCAAATTTTCAAGGTTCAGTGTCCCGAGGATCTGCTGAGGACTTTGATGAAAGTTGTGTCCCCTGTTTGTCTGATGGTCAACATGTTGACGCTCACGGTTTCTGTGTAGATTGCCAGGAATATCTTTGTAAGAACTGTTTTTACTGTCATAAGAAAACAAGAGCTTCGAAACATCACCAGCTTCTGGACAAAGCCAACATGGGCAAACCTTCTGGCGCAACTAAACTTCATGAAGTTTGTACTGAGAAGTGTTCTATCCATAGGGATGAAATCATTAAGTTTTTCTGTCCAGAGCATGGCAACCTTGGGTGTCATGACTGTATGGTTATGAAGCATAGAACATGTGAGCTCGACTATATACCAGAAAAGTGTGAAGGGATAGGGGACAGCAAGGAATTCATGGAAACGGTGAGGAAATTGGAACTGAACATAAAAGAAGCTGAGGCTGTTATCACAAAAGCTGCAATTAAAGGCAAAGAAGTGGATGATTGCTATGACCAAGTTATGACAGATATTGCTACGTTCAGGAAAGAAGTTAATGATCACTTGGACAAACTTCAGAACAAGATTGAGGCAGAAGCTAATGCCAAAAAGTCAACCACTAAACAAGAAATCCAAGCAGCTGTTGTTTCATGTCAAGAATACGCGTCTAATCTCAGAAAGGTGCAAACAAATTTACATAATTGTAAAGCAACAAAGCAGAATGGTCAACTCTTCATTGAAATGAAACGGGCTTTATCAAAAGTTCAGTCAGAAGAAGTGCAAGAGGCTCAGATGTTGATGAAAAAGAAACGTTCGCAGTACATGCTCTGCCGTAACAAGGACCTTGAGAATGCACTGTTATTAAATTGCTTTGGGGAGCTGATTGACCACCAAGAAGCTGTGCACATGACTACACCAGTAATGGGAACAGTCAGCAAACTTGTGCACAAAAGAGATATAGGTGTAAGTACATCGAGTAATGAAAGGACATGCAATATAACGGGATGTGCAGTATTGCCATCAAACAATTTGGTGCTGGCTGACTGGGACAATCAAAAGGTTAAAGTTGTCAGCACAGAAAAGGGTAGTATACTGGAAGAAATAAAGCTTCGCTCAAATCCAAGAGACCTTGCTGTACTTCCTCATGACCAGATTGCTGTCACAGTGCCCAGACTGAAAACGATACTCATTATAAACACAGTCCGTCAACTAGCAGTTGACCATAGTATTCAAACCAAAACAGAATGTTATGGTATTACCTACGATCAGGGTACATTGTATGTGACTTGCCAGTATCCTAATTCTTTGCTTGTACTGGATATTAAAGGGACTGTGAAGAGCAGAATTGATTTGAAAGATGATGTTTTCTCCCATCCAGTCAACATAGTGCTGAATCCCGATCAGAATTATTTATGTATCAGTGAAAGCAATGCTGTAGTTTGTGTTACATTAAAAGGTGACATACTTTCTGTATGCGAGAATGCTGATCTTGTAAGACCTGTGGGAATGTTGATGTTCGGTGATGGATCTTTGTTGGTATGCTGTAAGAAGAGCAGGACAATACTTTGTATCTCAGCTAACATAAAACAATGCAGGAGAGTATTTGATAGTGAAGATATACCAAAGTGTATATGCATTAGTGTAGATGGAAGTGAGGTCTATGTTGGACAAGAGAACAATGATCTGCTGAAAGTTTTCAGTATACACTGACATACTTTTTGTAGTTGGTGTATTAAAAGAATGTTACTCATTACAAAAAGAAATACTGTAATGCTATT
>JAFMSR010000011.1:5901317-6094327 GCA_022818135.1 Saxidomus purpurata
GTTCTTGTCCAAAAATACGCAGTAAAGAACATTATCTTGATATGGGAGATAAATGTTTTAGTCTGACGTGGATCTAGTTCGGTAGTTGTTTCCCTGTAACAGATTGAAACTGTCAAAATTAATGTGCGCGTTGTTAAGTGTTGAGAATACTTAAATTAACGTAACTTTTTGAATGTACATTTATTACCTGTACTTTAGTATTTTTCGACTTTGGTTTCCGTTTAGAAATGTAGAATTACAGAACAATTGTATTTTAAATTTGTTTGAAACTTGTCAGCTGGCATCATCATAGCAAAAAAAATTTCTTCCTTTAAAGTCGAATAAAATTATTTGACAAGAAACGCAGCAATGCCAAAAAAACAGATATGCGCTTGGTGTCATGAAATGACATGAAGGAGGGTTTCGGCTTGCTGGCCTGTTCGAATATGTGTAAGAATTAGGACCTAATGCGTGACTTCGACTTTAAAAGCATAGTTTTTTCTGGTCATTTTGCATTTTTAACATGTAGAACACATTAAACAGACACAGTTTGAAAAAAAGTTAAAACATACAGTAAGCATTCAATACACAATGAAGTGTCAAATTGAAAACATCATGTTCATATTAGAGCAACTGTATGTGACTTAGTTTTAATCTTAACTATAAATTTGGAATGTATAAAACATTGTGGTACTGCTTGTCGACAGATCAAACACACATTTTTGTTAATTTCAGTTTGTATGGTCATGTCACAAAATAGATCTTAAAACAAAATGTCGATGCCTAAATTGTATTTGTTTAAAAATTTGAAATTTTCTTGAAGATCTAATAGTTTTGAGATGTGATAAATTTCAGAACGATTAGTGCCCGATTAGTTGACTTATTGCACATTATACTAGCAAGCATCTTTTTATTTGACATAATTATAAACTTACTTTGAAAAGACAAACAAATGGCAAATAAGTGTGACAAATGTTGCATTTGCTACCTTTAGGTTAAAGGGACTTTAACGGAGCTACAACTTGTGTATACCGACAGGTGTAATTGCTGCCAATTTAAGATGAATGTTTAGGGTCAAGTTGGTTACGATTCTTGGAAGTTGTTTACAATTGCATCAAGTTTTAGGGTGTGGCTATTAAACATTTGATCCCGGATTAAATTTAAAAATAACATAAATACACTTTGCTGGGAGTGGAATTATTTATGTCCATGTTTAGCATCATGGCTGGAGTTTAGCATTTTCACTATGTATGTTTTTGTAGTTTCCCGTGATGCGTAGTTGCAAATGAAACGACATTCAAAGAACAAAATGCCTTACGATTCGATGATTTATTAAAGAAAGGACGACGCACATAAACGATCAAAGAAATTAAACAAACACTCATAAGAAAATGTAAAACATTAGACAGGGTTGGAAACGTTAACTGTTTATACATACCTCGTTATAGAAGTCTGTATCGACCTCTGAGGCATATTGCTGCAGACGCTGCCGATGGTCTGTATGATGTTAGAATGAACATCGATAAGGGGGACCTGTATCGCATTAAATACCTCTGCTAAAGGATCTTCTTAAATGGTTATGTCTCTAAACGTCGGCACCCGTTTTTGTTTTCTGCACATGCTTAGAGCATCTTCCAATAGAATTACGTTTTTTTATTTTCAAATTTGTTTCTGGCACTGTCTTTCTTTTCTTGATTTTTACCGTCAATCCTTGAGTATTAAATGAAAAAATAACCCACATAAATAATATATTCAATAAACGTAAAATGATAAATGGATACACATTTGAAGAACAGCATACATGTAATTGCCTCGTTTTAGCACAAATAATCAACATAGAGATAATTACAAATCGCTATCTTCCCATTAATTGTACTAAAACAACTTTCTATAGCTTATTGAATGTTTTACTTGCAAGTATTCTATAATTCATACTTTTGAAGTTATTTAAGGGTTGCCTTTTTAATAAAAAAAGGGAAGTTTTAGTTAACTATTTTGCGATAGTGAGCTAGGATACGAAAGAATACCATGTCGATAAAAAACCTTAAAGATAACAGAAGTACGTTAGATAAGCTGCATATGACCAAAATAAAGTCATCGTTGTGATTGTAAATGGATTTCTTTGTTTGATTTTTAATATAATCATTTCAAATTCAAAGTGATTTTAAACGTCGAGGACCATTCAAGCCAACCATAGAGCACACCATGAGGCCAACGGATAAAGGAACGAGTACTACTGTAACAAGGTGAAATGCCGGTTTTCTTTATTATTCTGGTTTCTATGATAACATCATCTAAATTAAATGAAAATAATATGTTGTATCAACAAAGAACATGTTCTAGTATTCAAATGCTGTCCATATTTTTTATAACTGAGGACGATTTCTCTGCAAAATTGTTATGAAAAATTATCTAAGATGTCTCTATGGAACATGTAATATTTCAAGAGGTTTTTGATATTTGTATGCTGTCTAATTCATTCAATCAATGAAATCAAAAATTGTGTTAAAGAGCGCAATAAATGATGTGAAGACTTCCACAATTCAATTAACAATATCAAAAATTTATATGCAGCGCTATTCCATTTAAGTGTTCTCGAGAGCTCTCTAATGATCAAATGTACAAATGATCAAAAATTGAATTGTACTACGCTTAAATTGATCTATTGCGCCCCCCAAAAAATATTTTAAGCTCACCTGGCATAAATTGCCACGGTGAGTTTTCCGATCGCCCACTGTCCGTGGTCCGTCCGTGTCTATCAACATTTTGCTTCAAATGACATCTCCTATGAAACCACAGGGCCTGTGTTGATGAAACTTGGCAGGGATGTTCCTTGCATGAGGCTCGATCAAAATTGTTTAAAATTCAAAGAATTGCATTTCATGCAGAACTGTGGTTGATTTGGTAACAAATAGGATTTTTTTTTAAATCCTTTTCTCTGAAACCACGAGGCCTATGGCTGAGATATTTAGTATGTAGCTTGGCCTAGTTGACCTCTACCAAAATTGTCCAAATCATGACCGCCGGGTGCAAACTGAGCCCGCCAGGGGTCACGTGATTTTGCATAGGTTTCTACAGGAAACATTTTTTAAATCTTTTTTTCTAAAGCTTTGATATTTGACATGTAGCATTGTCAAGCAGACCTCTACCCAGATTCTTGAATCATGACCACTGGGTCAAAACTGATCCCGCCCTGGGTCACTTGATTTTACATAGGCTTATCTAGGGAAAACTTTATAAAGTATACATGTACAGAAAAATCTTCTTTCTCAGACCGCAAGGCCACTGGTTTAGGTAATTGGCTTGTAACATTGCCTAGTGGTCCTGTACCAAGATTGTTCAAATCATACCCCTTGGGGTCAAGCTGGCCCGCCCCGGGGTCACTTGACAAACTGATCTACTGTCTTTTTTTCAGCTACAAGAACGAGCTATATGAATAGTTTTGCATGCAGATTTTCAACTTTGAATTTGGCTGACCTTGATCTTCTGACATACTTTCTGTTTAAGAGGCTATTTCAATGCAATTTGGTCTATGTATAGAGTTTTGCTTGTATATCTTAACTTTGACATTGGCCGACTTTGACTAAATGGATGATTTTGCATGCAGATTTCAACTTTGATCTTTGCTGACCTTGACAACCACCTACTTACCTACTTTCCTGTTTTTTTAAGCTAAAGCCATGTAATTTTAACCATGCATTCAGTTTGGAACGCAGATTTCATCTTTGACCTTGACTAACATTGACTTTTTTTCAAGCTAGACAGCTGAAATTTGTGACTCTATGTTCAGTTTTGCAAAACCTATGACTGACCTTCATTATGGCCATTCGACCGGCTTTCTTGTTTTAAAGTGCAATGATACTCAAGTGAGCGATATAGGGCCATCATGTCCTTCTTGTTTCAGTTTAAATTATTCATATATTTTAGTGCCGCAATTTCAAGCCCGGATTTCGACAACTATGTGACACCAGATGAAGAGTGCACAGAAAGCAGTGCAAGTGGTGCATGTGAAAGTGTTCAAAACGATGAGTATGGGCACCATTTTAATATGTTTACTCTTTTGTCACTTCAACTTAATCTCCCGTTTGGACAAAAGTAAGAAAATTAATTAATCCATTAGATTGGTAAGTAGGTCACTATATCAAATGAACTTCTGTTAGTCAGTTATTACATGTACCATTGCATACTTTCTTCATGTCTTTATTTTAGTTCGAAATATTTCGACAACTATGTGACACCAGATGAAGAGTGGACAGAAAACAATGCAAGTGAAGCAAGTGAAAGTGTTCAAAACGATGAGTATGGACATTCTTTTAATATGTTTAAAGTATTAACTGAAAGAACACAATCTTTTCTCCCTTAAATTTAATCTCCCATTCGGTCAAAAGTATGAAAACTAATTAGCCCATTAGATTTGTAAGTAGGGCATAACATAGTTTGAACTTTTATTAGTCGGTAATTGCCATAACATTACTTCTTCATTTCTGTATTTCAGTTCGCTCGATTCCGACGGCTATGTGACACCAGAAGAGTGGACAGAAAACAACGCAAGTGAATGCGATCAAGAAGATGAGTTTGGTGTAAGTAATTTATGTATTGTGACAGATAAACCTCGAATCTAATGTTTTACACTACACGTCGGAAATCTGGCACAGTAAACAAACATGAGATAGCAACTAAACCCAGTAACAAGGCTATTGAATAAGTGAAACATCATACCACATATTCAGCCAATATAAAGGCTATTTACTAACATAAATATGGTACTCATAGCAATGACTGCACAATTTTGTGGCAGTTGCAATCCTATAAACATACTGATTGTCAAAGACTATTTTTTCAAATGTGTAGAAAGATAAATACATTAAAGTTGCTCGTTCTCAGATTTTCATGAAAAAAGCAAGTTTCTGCTTGAGACGAATCCCTTTCAAAACGAAGGTTCCAGTATAAATCCAATTTATAAAGCTTTTCAAACGCACTTGAAATTCAAGTATAAACATATAGTCAAAAATCGAAATGCGAAAGAATAATTTCGAATCTTACCGTGCGGCGTAACATTTATTATTCATAATTGCGTGGGGAACAATCTCATGATGACTCTTCATCTTCACTTGTATGAGTACCTGTAATCTAACCTAACATGATGATTTCCGTAACCTTACAATGTCTGGCAAAAGATGTTGCTGATGCATTACATTTTTGTATGTTTCTTTTCAAAGGTATACGACGAATTCGTCTCTGAAAGACAGCTAACTCAGGAAATTGAGAAGAATGAAGGCAGCATACATGGTCTGAACAAGTATATCAGGCAATCACTTCATAAGTGGAAGAAGCAAGAGATAAAGGTTGCATTGATTGGAAACTCAGGCACAGGAAAATCTAGTCTGATAAATGCTTTAAGAAAAGTTAAACCTTCAGATGACGGGGCAGCCAAGGTAGGTGTTGTTGAAACAAAAGAAAGAAAACTCAAGTATCCATATCCACAAAATAAACTTTTAGCTCTTTGGGACGTACCTGGAATGGGAACGAGGCGATTTGCTAGAGACACATATTTAACTCATGTGGAGATTTTGCAGTTTAATGTAATAATCATTGTTACTGCTACACGCTTCCTCGAAAACGATTTGTGGTTGGCAAAGCAAATACTTGCTTTAGGAAAACACGTCCTATTTGTCAGAACAAAAATTGATATAGATATGATGAATCACGAAAGAGACTATCCAAAAGACTTCAGCAAATCGAAATGGTTAGACGAAATTAGAGGTGACATGGTCGAGAATTTGGATACAACAAAGATACGAAACTTCAGAAAAGATATATATTTGGTCAGTTCGCCGGAAAGATCATCGTACGATTTCCCTAAACTCGAGAAGAGGATTGAAGAATTACTTCATTTCAGAGGAGGAGCAATATGCACAAAGCTGAAGAAAATTGTTAAGTCCGATATTAAAGGTACACAGGATAAACTCAAGAATGAATTCAAATTCCACAAAACTACCTCAGTCTTCTATGGTTTTTTTCCTATACCATTTCTTGAAAGGGAACTAGGTAATTGGTCTGTTAAGTCAATTCATACCAAATGCCTAAAGAAGTTCTGCCTTGATGAGACATCACTGGACAAAATATCTGAGGAATTAGGCATACCAAAAAAAAAAATTGATTGAGAAAGATTTAAACGCTCACACTTTATTACAACAGGATGGGGAAACATTGCTAGAGTGTACAGAGCAGTTGAAATGGTCAACATTTTGGCAATTTTCAAAGTACATCCTCCCAATTGTAGGCAGTTTTATGTCCGCCCACAGAACTTACAAAAACATACAGGAATGCTTGGAAAATATATGCGACGTAGCGGCGAAGGACGAACTCCGACTCGTTAAGAAAAGACTTGTAGAACTAGAGAAAGAGTTACGCCCAATTCAACATGAGTTAATTAAGATACCTGATAAAGTCTGTGTTTATAAACAAAGCCACGTGGTGATGTTTATACACTTGAGAGCAGTGACATGCATTACAGAACAAAAACAGTTTACTAACGTTGATGAAAGTTTATTTCCATAAAATGAGAATATCCTTCATTAAAATGAATCATTAAGTTATTCAAGACCTATATAAGTAAAAGTCACTAGATAACATAAATATATGTTTTTCTGCTGAAATCTATTCAAGTTGCCAATTGTTTTTCGAGTATTAAGTATTGAACTTTCTAATTTTGGTATAAATGTCTAACTTGCAAAAGTACACAGCAGGACATAACTTCCCTTGCAGTTCAAATGTTTTGTTCTTCCCCCATTCGTCCGTACTTTACTTCAAAAGCCTCTTCTGTCTATAGTACAGTTCAGTATTTTCTATAATATTTTTTGTTGTATGATACTATTTCCAGGTTCAGGTAGTCTTCTATTCCTTAGTCAAACCCATGAGTATGCAGCTACAATAAGGCAAACAATAAACAGTTTTGGTATAAAAAAAATTAAAATGTTTATGTGACTTAGACGAAGAATCCTTACTAAACCGCTGCAAGGATCGCACCTGCAGGGTCAGTTAGTATTATCCTGGCTCATTATATATTATGATCCATTATCCAAGAATGAGCCTTTTAGATTGATTTTACTTTTGATTTTAGTAATTTCTCCATTTTATTTCTGCTTGATGGTCTATAATTTACATATCCCGTGTTATCATCGCTATGAATTTTCAAATCCGTGTCAAGAACATTAAAACTAACACAAATAGCTCCTTTTATTCTCTTTTGATATAAACAATACATGTCTTTTTTCTGCAATGCTTTAAATATAAACTTTATTCTTCATCAACTACATGCATATACATTGTATTGTGTTTTGAACTGCTGTGATAATTTCCCTCCTTTTTCTGACACATGTATCAGTTTCATGTCTGGAATTTGTGTCCTTCTACACAAACCAGACCTGCATGCCGATGGCATTTGATTACCAATAAATTTTGTGACTCTATCTTAATTGGGTGCTGACATATTCATTTTACCACAATGTATTTATATTGTAGGAAATTACACAAAATCAGGCCTTGTGCAAAATTTGACTCTGTGAGTTAGGTGTGAAATGTATTATTTATCTTTAAATTTTCTAAAAAGGGAGAATATGAATAAAAGTCATGGGATAAAAAGAAAGTGAAAAGAAATGATTCAGGAGGTGGATAAATTTTCATCTGATTCCAAAGTGCTATAAAAAAAAACGTAAAGAAGCCCCAGGTCAGCTCAAGAGCTAAAATCGTCTGCTTGCTATTGTGATCAGCTGTTTGTTTACATTTCTCCATTGCATGTTAATGTAGAACACTGAGTTTAACTGACAGGTACATAGTTGAGAGAGTTTAACAATAGCCACTCCCCAAATACTCGCTGCCGTGGCAGCGATTGTTGCCAGTTTAAACTGCGAAATCTCCACATGAGTTAAATATGTGTCCTTAGTTAAACGCGTCGTTCTCATTCCAGGTACGTCCCAAAGAGCTACAAGTTTATTTTGTGGATACGGATATCTGAGTTTTGTTTCTTTTGTTTCAACAACACCTACCTTGGCTGCCCAGTCATCTGAAGGTTTAACTTTTCTTAAAGCATTTAAGCATCGCTACATCCCCGGGAATAGTCATTAGCACCATCGGAGCGGGTGCACATCAACTTCGCAGGTTAATTAACAGGACAGGCGTTTCTTCTTGCCGTTACTCACAAAGACAACTGAAAATGCAACAACAATCACAAATGCCAACCCGTTTTGTTTTGGAGGTGCTGTCAAAGTCGTAAACAGCTATAAGCACCGGAGGTTGTACACTATGTTGTTGCAAATCTGCGATCGTCTTGGTAGTCGTTGTAGTTTGTATCATCATAACTCCCGGCAATTTTAATATGCATCAACGGCAAGAAGAAACGCCTGTCCTGTTAATTAACCTGCGAAGTTGGTGTGCACCCGTTCCGATGGTGCTAATGACTATTCCCGGGGATGTAGCGATGCTTACGGTGGCGAACTCTGATTATGTTGATAACCAGTGCAACGTTTTGTTTATTGTCCAATATCATTGTCCAGATTTGGGTACCGTTAGTTTGCCGTTGTCTTGAACCTTACAGCAGGGTTTTTTGTGTGCCGTGATTTCATTTCCACCGTAGGTTGTTTTGTCCATATCGATAGCATTAATCAAACGCTTTCGACAAAATGATGTCTCTTCTGTTTTATATTTAACGTATTTTGCACTGACTGGAAGACTGTTAATTTGTTGAAAAACATCAGAGTAAGTTGATCTTCGAAGAATCTGCATTTATATTAGTTTACGTGCAAGTTGTATTCTTGCAGACACAATAGTACGCACCTAATATTTTGAATTGTTCTTCTGTTTTTCTAATTGGTACTATGTCATTTAGGATGCAGCTTGTTCACGGTTTGCCTTCGAGGATTGGGTGAAGTGTGTTTGAGATTCCAAACACTGATCTGTGGTACAGGTCTAGCGTGTCAAATGTTTTGAAGAATCTCTGCTGAGATGAAATAGATGCAAAACATCATTACGTGGCAGTATATTTTTATCAACTTTATTTGAAGTTTGACAGTTGTCTTGTTATCCCCATAGATTCTAACTTTATCAGATCCCTTTGGTACTTCAAAGACAGGCGAAGCCCATTCGCTCTGATTTTACGTAATTATTAAAGATTGTTTGCCTTACTTCGAGAAACCTTTACAATATCATAGACCTTTAACTCCTTATACCATTTCTAAGATGTCACCTAAATCAAACTTCAGATCCCTGCATACAAAAATTATTCTAGATATCCGTGTTTATAAATGAATGATTTTAAATGGCGTTACATTTAGTATTCATAGTCGCGTTGCTACCCATGACAGTTATCATTAAAGAGTAGCTTGAATCAGACACACAATAAATTAAGTAAGTAAGGCATTTGATACTGTGGACCACTCAATCCTTTTGATGAAGCTTCAAGCAGCTGGCCTTTGTAATGACATTTCGATGTGGTTTAGGTAGTATCTTTCTAACAGACAGCAGCTTGTTGATGTTTCAGGTTCATTTTCTCCTACTTCAAATGTAACCTGTGGTGTCCTCCAAGGGTCTATTCTTGGGCCATTGCTCTTTTTTATTACGTAAACGACATGTAAGCTGTTGTTATATGCTGATGATTCTGCAATACTAGTATCTGGTAAGCGTTTATCTGATATTGAAAAGGTCTTCACTGAAGAACAGAACTTAGTAAGTCAATGGTTAATCGATAATAAGTTGTCATGACATTTAGGTAAAACTGAGTCTATCGTGTTTGGCTCAAAACAAAAACTTAGGTCACAGTCTATTTTAAATATTAGTTGTAATGGCACATCTATTGAATCCACCACATCTGTTAAGTATCTTGTGGTCACTATTGATCAACATTTGTCCTTTGCCTCCATGGCTGACTCTGTTCCTAAAAAAGCCAATAGTAGTTTAAAGTTTCTCTACCGTAAGAAAACATTTCTTACACATATGCTAAAAAGCTACTTTTTATGTCCTTAATTCAATGTCATTATGACTCCGCATTTTCTATGTGGTATAATGGCTTAACACACGTTTTGGAAAATAAGTTACAAACAACTCCGAATAAGATAATCAGGTTTGTGCTTTATCTTGATTCCAGATCATATATTGGTCATGAACAATTTAAATTCCTCAATTGGTTACCAGTTAATAAGAGGGTTGAACAAATTATGTTGTGTCATGTTTTCAAGGTCAAAAACAAACTGGCGCCTGATTATATGGATGAATATTTTGTTTCCCAAAACTCTATGCATGATTATAGCACTAGGCTTAGTAAAAAGGGAGGTTATTGTCTCCCGAAGGTAAAGGGTTCTGGGTCAAAGTCTTTTTGTTTTCTGGGCTCCAAACTTTGGAATACTTTGGAATACTTTACCGAGACTTTACTTTATTGATACATGTTTCAGAATCATTTGTATACAATGAACTTAGAAATTTGAATTCATGTAAGAGTACTGGTTTAGATGAAATCCCAGCAAAATTTTTGAAAGATGGGGCAAATGTTCTCAAGTTGCCAATAACATTTATAGTAAATATGTCAATATCTGATAATTATGTTCCTGAAGACATGAAAACTGCTCGAGTAAAGCCTTTATATAAGAAAAATAGTAATCTGGATGTTGGTAACTATAGACCAGTTAGTATTTTAAGCATTGTATCTAAAATCTTAGAAAAATCTGTATATGTACAATTGGAGAAGTTTCTTGTTGCTAACAACTTGTTGTATGAATTACAGTCAGGAAATAGGAGCTCTTATTCAACTGATACATGTTAAATACACTTACTTGACTTTATAAGAGATAACAACGCCAAGGTCTGTATACCAGTATGGTTATGTCAGATTTGCAGAAAGCATTTGACACTGTAGACTATGATATTCTATGTGGTAAACTTAAAATCATGGGTGTTAAATCTACAAATTGGTTCATGTCATATCCAACGGGTAGAAAGCAAAATGTTTGTGTTAATAATGTTTATTCTGACCTTCAGCCTGTTACATGTGGTGTTCCAAAAGGCAGTATTCTAGGCCCTTTATTGTTTCTTTGTTATGTAAATGATATGAAAATCTGAACAGATCCAACATGTAAACTGATACTATATGCTGATGATAGTGCAATCTTATTTGCCCACAAAGATCCAAATGTCATATCTGAAAAACTGGGAACTGTCTTAGAATCATGTTCATCTTGGTTAGTTGATAATAAGTTATCACTTCATTTGGGTAAAACTGAGTGTATTCTATTTGGTTCTAAAAGGAAATTAAAAAGAGATGTTAGTTTTAAAGTTGTCTAAAGTATTGATGACAATTTGTCTGGGGAAACAGTTGTTAACTCTATTGTATCAAAGGTCAATTCTAGACTTAAATTTTTGTATAGACATGCTTCAGTGTTAGATTATAATACTAGGAAACATTTGTGTTCTGCCCTTATACAATGTCATATAGACTATGCTTGTTCCTCTTGGTATCCTAGTTTAAGTAAATGTTTTAAAGACAAACTTCAGATATGTCAAAATAAAATTGTCAGATTTATAAATGATATGGGTCCAAGGGAAAGTGTCAATTGTCAAACTCTTGCTGATATGTCTCTTTTGAATATTGAAGCTAGAAACAAGCAGCTTCGTTTGAACCATGTATTTAAAATTGTAAATAGTACAGGACCTTCTTATATGAAAGAAAGTTTTATGTTTACAAGAGATTTACATTCTCATTTTACCCGCTCGAAATAATATAATTTTGTTGTTCTAAAATCTAATGGAAAAGAACATATAACTTTTTATTACTCTGCAATTAATGATTGGAATTCACTGCCCCTGCAAATAAAACAGATGATAAAAATTGGACAGTTCAAGAAAGCGGTTAAATGCCATTTGTTAGATGTGGCTAATATTTCTTAAGTCACATGGTTTATCTATTCATGATAAACTGAACAATACTTGTTTTAATTCTAATGCACTTTATATCAAATGAAATATAATTGTTTATAGAGCATAGAAACATATTATAATGTACATTTATCTTAATTTTCCATTTTCATGTGAACTTCCAAAAACCAAAGTCTTATTTTTCTTTTTCTGTTTTATTTATAAGGTATCTAACAGGACCCCATTGGAAATAAGCTTTAGGACTTTATGGGCCATCCTAGGTTTAATGCACCATTATTTTAGCTAACTGCTCTTTCGAGTTTCTTAAATATTAGTTTATTTGTTTTTATTACTTAGTTCATGAACAACTATAAACCATTGGATTGGTGCTTATGCTAAGTGAATAGTGATAATTAATTGTGAAAATTGATCTGAGTAGTAGTAAAAGGAGTGTGCCCCCCCCGAAATTTTGCCCATACCCGAAATTTTGCCCATACTGATATTTTTGCTTATTACGATATGTTTGCGCATGAACGATGTTGGGGAAATAGCTGTTACAGAAATTGGGGGTTTATTATCGCAAGAGTGATGCTCTTGAATGATGTGTGGATTGAAAAAAGTACATTGTTTTAAAAGATGAATGTCAATAACCTCTGAAAAACTAATTTTTCAATATATATTTAAAACGATACATTTGAAGAGAGTATAGTTTATTCACGCTGAGAGACAGCAGCAGACTTTTCAGGTTATAACGACCGGTTTAGAGACCATATCATCGCTTTTGCGTCCGCCATTCAATTAGCACTTAATGTCCGGTGTGTAAATCTTACATGCATGAGTCGGTATTCTATAGGATGTGTAGCAGAGCAAAGGTCACATAATATATCTCTACAGGGGTATAGTAGGAATTCACTATTATATATATATCAACACTATAAGCCACACGAAGTGACAAGATGAGTCATTCAGGAGGTATGATGAGGTATTGAGGAGGTATTGAGGAGGCATGAGGAGGTAATGAGGAGGTACGAGGAGGCATGAGGAGGTAATGAGGAGGTATGATGAGGTATTGAGGAGGTAATGAGGAGGTACGAGGAGGTTATGAGGAGGGTCACTTCTTGTGGCTTATAGTGTTGATATATATGATAGTGATTTGGTACAGACGGCAAGGTCAGTTGCTAATAAAGCGAGACCGTTATCTCACTATGGAGTGTAACGACAAGAACATCATATTTCATTGTAAGAAATGTGGTTACGTTTTTTTTTTTGCTTTGGAGAAACCTATGGCATACATGCGAGTATTATTCAAATATCTGTATATGCTGCGACTGCGTGTTTGAAAACCGTAAGGCATTTCTCAAGCATGTGAAAATGAAAGCCTCGGAGGTAGTGAGGAGAAACAGACCAATGCAAACGGATTCTAACCTTTTATGGATATCTAAGGCAGGTAAAAGTCGTTTGGTTCGGTCTCCTGAATGTTTGCGGCTATATGTGTCAAAATGTTTTATTCGATTTCTATCTATATGGCATTGGTTTCTGCAAATGAGACATGTATGTTGATATTTTGGATTATTTCATTTCAAATTTGGGGTATGCCGTCGAAATCATACAAGTAATACTGGACTTTAATGAGCACCCCAATGACCAATAAATGGAACCTACCCATTGTAAAATTCCAAATGAAACACTTATAAAAGATAGGACGGTTTATTCAAGCGTATAATGCAATGAAAATAAAACAAACTTTTGCGTATATTTCTCAATATACATGCAGATTAATCAAATATTTTAAAAAAGTCGATAACTAATTTATTTCGAAAGACTGCATACTTATAAAAACCACAAATATGTATTAAATAACAAGCGAGATTGTCATGGTGACACGATTAAATTACATTTTTTTGAAAGAATACCAAGCACACACTGCGACCCGTAAACCGCAAGCCTTTTCTTTGAATAGCGTTAATTTTAGTGGAGTGAGCGCTGTAGGAAAACATTAATTTAATCTTGCGTATATTTTAAATGAATAGTTTTAGATAAAAGCTTATTACTTGATTTAAACTCTTGCTTGTTGCTAGACGTTTTTATATACCCTTAGTTAAATGGTAAACACCACCTATTGGAAAAATGACCGAGAAAGAGAAGTCACAAAGCAACATCTGTGTTTATTAGCTACATTTGTTTTTTTCTTCTAAATTATCTACATTTCTTTAATATAAAAGCGTGAGTTTTAATAAAACAGACACAAGTTTTGCTCTTTCCAGATGGAACAAATGAATGAAGTCAGTCAATTCGTTGATAGGAATGTCACAGATCATAAAGTTTTTTTTATATACAAAAGACACGCAGCTCACTTTAGCTTCGACAATATCGTTTTACTATTAGCCGAACAAGTTTGACAGTCCTGTTATACATGTATCACTCTCACTCAGTATCTTCCATTTGTTCCGTATCTTCTTCCTCTTCCAACTGTGGAGTGACGTAATTGTCCAGCACTTTATCAAACAGAAATCTCCGTTTAAGAATGGCGTACTTTAAGGCTTCCTCCCCTTCGTAGTGTTCTGTTGCAATTAGTTGATTGACTGTCTTCTTTATCGCTTTATAGATGGGATCCTTCTTCATAGCATCGAACCATACCAGTTTTCTACCGAAAATGTTCATCATGGCTTTCCTGTAAGTGCTTTTCATGTCCTCAAAGACATTTTCTCTGGCTTCACTTTCACTGATCTCGGTATCTTCTTCCATAAGCTCCTTCACTTCGGTTTCATACTGCGACTGGCACTTATCAAACGCTTCCTCTACAATGTATTCCCAAGGGTCAATATCCAAACTCTTCTCAGATGTTACAGACATATCGTCGTCGCTGTTATCAGAATTGTTTTCATTAACAGGTCCAAAAATGTCCTCTTGTACAGAAATGTCTGACATCACGTCTTCCTCTGAATCTTCGTCCGGATGTGCAGACCTTTTATGCCGCAACATATTATCCCGTCTTCTAAAGACTTTGAAACATATATCACATTCAAACATCGCGCTTGAAGGCTAAACTGCAAATGAGGAGGAGTCATGTAAGTGTTCAGTTTAATACCTGTCCAATAGTAGTGATGTTTTCATCTTTTTTTTTAGGTCTGCTTCGGCTTTCTGCTCGCAGATGGTGCCCTCTGCCTAAGTTTCTTGGTACTCTTGTTACTAATACCATCTAACTTCCCTATGGAACCTTTACGCTTCCGTGTTTTACTGACTTCTTTCATTCGTTGCAATTCCAGATCGATTAATGTCACTTTAGGTTTGGACTGACGATCAAGCATACTCTTAGCTATAGCTGTCGTCTGCTCCGCTGGGAGGACCATCCGTATATACATTTCAGAATGAGGCACATGGCTTTTACGAGATGCGCTCCAATTAAACTTCCTCTTTACTCTCTTTTCTTTTGTATCGAATATATCCATTTTTCTCAAGTGTGCGTCTTCACTTCTTGACATCCAAGCAATCACTGAAGTAAAAAATGTCATTCTGTTTATTTATCGTTTAAGACTCGAGCTTTAAGACGTTTAAAAACCACCGTTGCAGTAATATCGATATTCACACGTAAATAGGTATATATCCTACTTACTACCAGCTTATCTATCAGTTCGACCTTATTGTTCACTTATCTTACCCTCCTCTCTCCTCCTCCTACCTCCCTTTTCCCTCCTCCTTCCTCCTCTCCCCCTCACCTTTCCTCCTCTTACCTCATTTTCTATCTTTTTGTCTTATTTTTCCCTTCTTTCCATCGTCACTATTTTCACTTGAAAGAGGTGATATACATATCGACTGATGAAAACGGGACCAGTCCTAAAGTTGACAATGTTTGCTACAGTATCTCGCGACTTTGCACTTCTCGCAGTATTCGAGCGGTACTTCAATCTTGTCACACGCCCAGCATGCTGTGTTGGATGATAACTGAAGTGGCGCCAAATCGATGCTATAGTTTGAGTTTGAGAAATTCGACATGTCTCGATTATAACGTTACATCTTGAACTTATTTTGAGATAACAATATGGTCTTATCCGTATTACGTAGCATGCAACGAAAAGCTGAAACCTCTAGTGAGCTCGACAAATTATCGGTCAGTGTATTTATCGTTTAAGACTTTACCTTCAAAAAGCAATTTCCGTTAATCTTACAGTTTTCTTCCCAGCATATGTTTCAGATGCCTCAAAAATGTTCTTTGGTCCTGAAACGCTTTTTCGCAGCACACGCGTATGTAAGAATAATACTCACTTGTATGCCACACTCTTAAATGGAGTCCTTCTTAAGTTTATGATTCAAATATGGTTAACTCCTCGGAGGTAAGGGAGTGCCCCCTGCGGTAGGGGTTGGTGTCAGACACGTTTGGGGGCACTCCCTTACCTCCGAGGAGTTAACCATATTTGAATCATAAACTTAAGAAGGACTCCATTTAAGAGTGTGACATACAAGTGAGTATTATTCTTACATACGCGTGTGCTGCGAAAAAGCGTTTCAGGACCAAAGAACATTTTTGAGGCATCTGAAACATATGCTGGGAAGAAAACTGTAAGATTAACGGAAATTGCTTTTTGAAGGTAAAGTCTTAAACGATAAATACACTGACCGATAATTTGTCGAGCTCACTAGAGGTTTCAGCTTTTCGTTGCATGCTACGTAATACGGATAAGACCATATTGTTATCTCAAAATAAGTTCAAGATGTAACGTTATAATCGAGACATGTCGAATTTCTCAAACTCAAACTATAGCATCGATTTGGCGCCACTTCAGTTATCATCCAACACAGCATGCTGGGCGTGTGACAAAATTGAAGTACCGCTCGAATACTGCGAGAAGTGCAAAGTCGCGAGATACTGTAGCAAACATTGTCAACTTTAGGACTGGTCCCGTTTTCATCAGTCGATATGTATATCACCTCTTTCAAGTGAAAATAGTGACGATGGAAAGAAGGGAAAAATAAGACAAAAAGATAGAAAATGAGGTAAGAGGAGGAAAGGTGAGGGGGGAGAGGAGGAAGGAGGAGGGAAAAGGGAGGTAGGAGGAGGAGAGAGGAGGGTAAGATAAGTGAACAATAAGGTCGAACTGATAGATAAGCTGGTAGTAAGTAGGATATATACCTATTTACGTGTGAATATCGATATTACTGCAACGGTGGTTTTTAAACGTCTTAAAGCTCGAGTCTTAAACGATAAATAAACAGAATGACATTTTTTACTTCAGTGATTGCTTGGATGTCAAGAAGTGAAGACGCACACTTGAGAAAAATGGATATATTCGATACAAAAGAAAAGAGAGTAAAGAGGAAGTTTAATTGGAGCGCATCTCGTAAAAGCCATGTGCCTCATTCTGAAATGTATATACGGATGGTCCTCCCAGCGGAGCAGACGACAGCTATAGCTAAGAGTATGCTTGATCGTCAGTCCAAACCTAAAGTGACATTAATCGATCTGGAATTGCAACGAATGAAAGAAGTCAGTAAAACACGGAAGCGTAAAGGTTCCATAGGGAAGTTAGATGGTATTAGTAACAAGAGTACCAAGAAACTTAGGCAGAGGGCACCATCTGCGAGCAGAAAGCCGAAGCAGACCTAAAAAAAAAAAGATGAAAACATCACTACTATTGGACAGGTATTAAACTGAACACTTACATGACTCCTCCTCATTTGCAGTTTAGCCTTCAAGCGCGATGTTTGAATGTGATATATGTTTCAAAGTCTTTAGAAGACGGGATAATATGTTGCGGCATAAAAGGTCTGCACATCCGGACGAAGATTCAGAGGAAGACGTGATGTCAGACATTTCTGTACAAGAGGACATTTTTGGACCTGTTAATGAAAACAATTCTGATAACAGCGACGACGATATGTCTGTAACATCTGAGAAGAGTTTGGATATTGACCCTTGGGAATACATTGTAGAGGAAGCGTTTGATAAGTGCCAGTCGCAGTATGAAACCGAAGTGAAGGAGCTTATGGAAGAAGATACCGAGATCAGTGAAAGTGAAGCCAGAGAAAATGTCTTTGAGGACATGAAAAGCACTTACAGGAAAGCCATGATGAACATTTTCGGTAGAAAACTGGTATGGTTCGATGCTATGAAGAAGGATCCCATCTATAAAGCGATAAAGAAGACAGTCAATCAACTAATTGCAACAGAACACTACGAAGGGGAGGAAGCCTTAAAGTACGCCATTCTTAAACGGAGATTTCTGTTTGATAAAGTGCTGGACAATTACGTCACTCCACAGTTGGAAGAGGAAGAAGATACGGAACAAATGGAAGATACTGAGTGAGAGTGATACATGTATAACAGGACTGTCAAACTTGTTCGGCTAATAGTAAAACGATATTGCCGAAGCTAAAGTGAGCTGCGTGTCTTTTGTATATAAAAAAACTTTATGATCTGTGACATTCCTATCAACGAATTGACTGACTTCATTCATTTGTTCCATCTGGAAAGAGCAAAACTTGTGTCTGTTTTATTAAAACTCACGCTTTTATATTAAAGAAATGTAGATAATTTAGAAGAAAAAAACAAATGTAGCTAATAAACACAGATGTTGCTTTGTGACTTCTCTTTCTCGGTCATTTTTCCAATAGGTGGTGTTTACCATTTAACTAAGGGTATATAAAAACGTCTAGCAACAAGCAAGAGTTTAAATCAAGTAATAAGCTTTTATCTAAAACTATTCATATAAAATATACGCAAGATTAAATTAATGTTTTCCTACAGCGCTCACTCCACTAAAATTAACGCTATTCAAAGAAAAGGCTTGCGGTTTACGGGTCGCAGTGTGTGCTTGGTATTCTTTCAAAAAAATGTAATTTAATCGTGTCACCACGGCATACCCCAAATTTGAAATGAAATAATCCAAAATATCAACATACATGTCTCATTTGCAGAAACCAATGCCATATAGATAGAAATCGAATAAAACATTTTGACACATATAGCCGCAAACATTCAGGAGACCGAACCAAACGACTTTTACCTCCCTTAGATATCCATAAAAGGTTAGAATCCGTTTGCATTGGTCTGTTTCTCCTCACTACCTCCGAGGCTTTCATTTTCACATGCTTGAGAAATGCCTTACGGTTTTCAAACACGCAGTCGCAGCATATACAGATATTTGAATAATACTCACATGTTTGCCATAGGTTTCTCCAAAGCAAAAAAAAAAAACGTAACCACATTTCTTACAATGAAATATGATGTTCTTGTCGTTACACTCCATAGTGAGATAACGGTCTCGCTTTATTAGCAACTGACCTTGCCGTCTGTACCAAATCACTATCATATATATCAACACTATAAGCCACAAGAAGTGACCCTCCTCATAACCTCCTCGTACCTCCTCATTACCTCCTCAATACCTCATCATACCTCCTCATTACCTCCTCATGCCTCCTCGTACCTCCTCATTACCTCCTCATGCCTCCTCAATACCTCCTCAATACCTCATCATACCTCCTGAATGACTCATCTTGTCACTTCGTGTGGCTTATAGTGTTGATATATATATAATAGTGAATTCCTACTATACCCCTGTAGAGATATATTATGTGACCTTTGCTCTGCTACACATCCTATAGAATACCGACTCATGCATGTAAGATTTACACACCGGACATTAAGTGCTAATTGAATGGCGGACGCAAAAGCGATGATATGGTCTCTAAACCGGTCGTTATAACCTGAAAAGTCTGCTGCTGTCTCTCAGCGTGAATAAACTATACTCTCTTCAAATGTATCGTTTTAAATATATATTGAAAAATTAGTTTTTCAGAGGTTACTGACATTCATCTTTTAAAACAATGTACTTTTTTCAATCCACACATCATTCAAGAGCATCACTCTTGCGATAATAAACCCCCAATTTCTGTAACAGCTATTTCCCCAACATCGTTCATGCGCAAACATATCGTAATAAGCAAAAATATCAGTATGGGCAAAATTTCGGGTATGGGCAAAATTTCGGGGGGGGGGGGGGGCACACTCCTTTTACTACTACTGATCTGTGATATAATACTCATTTGTTAATTCAAACACTCTGTGCTATACAATGTATATAATTCTCAGTCAGTTTGATAATGTCGATATAATATGTATTTAATTTATTTGTAATTATGTGTATTTTACCTGAATAAAAATCAGTCAATCAATCACTACCAAAAATTACAGATATTAACAAATTTCAATCGTTCAAGGTAGCCATCAAAAGCCATTTAATGAATTGTGTTTAATTTTTTTTTCTCTTGAATTTTTAATTTTACAGTTTTCATTTTTAAAGCTTTACTTTTTTTGGCTTTGGATTTGTAGGCAGTTAAGAGTTTAATTATCTTAATAATTTTATTATTGTTACTGACATTATTTCCGTGACATGCTATTTCTATACAGATATAGACAACTTTCAGTATATTCATAAGTCATGGCTGTGTCTTTTAAGATATCTTTTTAGAAATAAAATTTAATTAGTTTGTTGAATGACTCAAAAATCAATTTTTTTAGGGTATTTAATCAGTATCTTAAGTTATTCATAAGTCATGGCTGTGTCTGTTAAGATATCTTTTTAGAATTTAAATTTAATTAGTTTGTTGAATGACTTATCAATTTTTTAGGGTATTTAATCAGTATCGTAAGTTATTCATAAGTCATGGCTGTGTCTATTAAGATATCTTTTTAGAATTTAAATTTAATTAGTTTGTTGAATGACTTATCAATTTTTTAGGGTATTTAATCAGTATCTTAAATTAATAACTGATGTGATAAGTTCTGTTGCAATAATTACAATTACAATATCTAATCTGTGATATGAACATCATTGTTTAAATATTTTGTTATTTAGTTTTAAAATTGCCTCTCTAAGTCATGCCACCAATACTAAGGACCACATTGGAAATAAGAGCTGCTCTTTATTGTGCAATCCTTGGTATTTGGAAGCATGTCTTGGTTTCTGGTGCATGATATATTATTTAATTTTTTTTAAATTTTATTTCATATACTGTTTGTAAACCATTGTATGTTTTCCTTTGCCGAAATAAATCTAATCTAAATCTAACCATACAATCGTCATGTCTGGCAAAAGATGACGTTCGTGCATTAATTGTTTTTCACAGGTGTTTCGCCCATTTGTGTTTGAAAGTCAGTTAAACTGGGGAAATTGAGAAGAATGCAAGCAGCGAACATGGTCTGAACAAGTATATCAGGTAACCACCTGATAAGTGGAAGAAACAAGAGATAAAAGTTCCAAAAGTTTGAAATTCAGGCACAGTAAAATCGAGTCTGATAAATGCTTTAGCAAAACGTAAACCTTCAGGCGCCGTTTGACGTATTTTTGTTATTGTTACCTCTAGAAACGATGTGTGATTGAGAAAGCAAATCTTTGTCTTGTGAAAATATTTGGTATTTGTGAGAACAACAGTTGAAATATTCATGATAAATAAAGAAAGAGACTGCTCAGATTGCTTCATTTAAACGACATGCACTACCAAAATTAGAGCTGACACGGTAGAGAATTAACGTTCACTGGTTAAGATCTCACCAAATCTCCCCTTTGTACATAATTACTGTTATCATTTTCATTCCATTAAATGTAATTGAAATAATAACCTTGTAGATATCTATCGGAAGTCATTTTTTATCTGTATTTGTTAAAATAAAGTTCATTCATTTGGACAAAATAAAAGATGCGTTCTGTTCTATTCTGTTCTGTTATAGAGGACAATGCATCATAAAAGAGAGCTGCTGTTACAGATGATATTTCTTGCTTCATGAAAGATTGATATATTTGCTTGGCTAAAATTGGATATTTGATAATGATAAGGATATGGAACTTCGTCAACGATATACTGGTTTATCTGGTTAGTATGCCAGAAAGATAATCTTCCATTTCACAACACCCGAGAAAAGGCTTGAAAGATTACTGAACCTCAGAAAAAGATCAATATGCTTGAGAAAAATTGTTCAGCCCGTCCTTAAAAAGGCAGACCCTAAATTTGGGATCAAATTAAATAACTTCAACACAATTGGTGTTCAAATAATTGAACTGATGCTACCTAACCTGAATGTTTAAGCTATAATTTCAAGTATTGTCGATGACCTTGTTTCGGTGACTGTCATGTTTCGGTGACTGACCTGTTTCGGTAAACGTTAATTAGCGCGTTTTATTTTCCTACTTAAGAGTTATATGCCATCAGTTTGTGCGCTCGAACATATAAACGAACACTTTTCAGTTCACAAAAAATAACGAAAATGCGCTTCAAAAAGGTAAGTATACATTTATTTCCCAAATCAATTGAAATTTGATACATTTCATAACTCTGTTTTCATCCAATGAAAAAGTTTTTCATCGGATGAAAGATTTTACCCAAATCCAGCAAATCTTTTTTTAGTGACAGTCATTTGTTGTCATCTGCTGCTCAAGATAAACAAGACCTACATAGGCCCTCTCCATTTTTTTATGTACATGGTGTTCCTAAAACATCCATACCATTACAATTTTGGTTCAGTATTTTGATACAATGTAGCATGGTACTGTATGTACAAAATATAACAAGATCTTTTACTTTTTCAGGCTCATTCAGTGAAAAGAACATAAATAAGACTTTATACAGATGTTACTCACCTTCTGCCATGACTAATGCATACCGTGCTGTGTTACAAGTGAAACAATTAACAAGTGTTACTCCTATTTTGGTTAAGATCTCACCAAATCTCCCCTTGGTACATAATTACTGTTATCATTTTCATTCCATTAAATGTAATTGAAATAATAACCTTGTAGACATCTACCGGAAGTCATATATATCTGTATTTGTTAAATTAAAGTTCATGCATTTGGACAAAATAAAAGATACGTTCTGTTCTGTTCTGTTCTGTTCTGTTATAGAGGACAATGCATCATAAAAGAGAGCTGCTGTTACATAATGATATATCTTGCTTTATGAAAGATTGATGTATTTGCTTGCCTAAAACTGGATATTTGATAATCATAGAATCTACTCCATCATGTATTCAATAATTTTTCTTTGAGGGGGGAGGGGGGTCAATTCTTAGTAAGAACATTTGCACTTTTTATTAGGTCTGACTACAGAACTTTAATAGGAAGAAGAGGTTATTTTTGTGAACCATTTGAAATCAATGACCAAGCTAGGCTGTGGGCTAACCACCAGTCGTCAACATGACTTTATATTATGCAACTTACCGAGGGAAGCGTGATGAGGAATATCCATTCAGCATGAAGTGGTACAGATGTTTTATGAAACGATGACCAGAGCTGCGTGTAGCAAAGTCACATGCATTTACTAGCTACAGAGCCTAAGCTGCATCGAAAGAAACGGTTGGTGATTACTTTTCTAGACTATATCATGTACTGAATGATCTAAAGGACATACCACATCGTATTTATAATGTATATGAAAACGGTATTCAGACAATATACAGTTAGCAGTGATAATTAACACCTGCTATCTCTTCATCCATGCTTGCCACTATTACCGTTCTTGGCTGTGTAAATGCGGTAGGTACCATGATGCCCACTTTTTATATATTCAAGGGCAGATGATTCAGGGATTAGCTTCTCTGGGTCATATGCTATGGTCTCCGATAGTGGTTGGTCAAACGCCAGATGCTCTCAGCGGTTCCTTGAAAGGCACTTAATTAAAGTTGTACAACGGGGTTGTGTAGATCAAACCGTCCTTGTAATATTTGACGGACATAAGTCACACATCAATGTTCCTGTCATTCTTTGAATGGGCAAAGGGACATAATATTCAGCTTTTTGTCTTGCCTGTCCATACCAGCCATATTTTACAGTCACTAGATGTTGGATGTTTTGGTCCTCTCCGGAGAATATACTATGTTGAATGCCACACACACTGTCCATGTCACTCTGAAGTATAGTTTATTTTCTGTAGGCCACCAGTCCATACACAACTAATGTACATAGTAGTAACATACGTTGAAATATGTGAATACAAACACCTTTACATAATATTATAGTATGATATTGTGTCAGAATAAAGAAAACATATAGTGATCCCACAGCTTAACAGATTGTCTTTATATAAGGGACAATAATTTCAAACTACATACAAAATATGTTTGCATTATAAGCCCGATTATCTAATAAACTTCATAGTTTCAAGTTAATTTGAACAGTTTATCAGTTGAACACTTTTGGATACACGCTGTATTTTTGGAGATGTTAGACAGTCAACGTAGCTGTCACAATGTTAATCATATGACCTTATTATATAGGTGAAACAAATGGCTGCCTAAATGCCTCTGTGATTATGGTGCTGGATATATTTTGTAAAAACAAATCAGTGTGAAAATGTTAAGAATAATGTAAGTGGTTTTATTTTATTTCATAGTTGCATATATAAAATTATTAAAGTATACGAAAAATGAACTCTATACATAAATATTCCAAAAATCTTCAGCGGCTACAAAACACAAACTGTTTTTATAACCCCTACATAATTAAAAGTAAAGAAAGTGTAAGTTGTACCGTCTTTGACAACAGTTTGACTCCGCCGCTCCATTTGATTTGATTTGAAGCAAATTGAAGCAAATTTTATATAGGTCCGTCCATGAGAGCATTTATATTAGCTTGTTTTCTTGGATGATACCTCTCCGCCGCTTCAAGTCGGAATGGTCAAATATATTGGAACATAGTCCCGCCACGGAAAGAAAGACGTAACGCTGAGGTCGGCTTGTACGCGAACAAATCAAATACGGCCACGCAAATCACAAAAAGTCAAATAATAAATACGTGGACAATTTGACATATACACGAAATGCTCGTAACGTGTAAGGATAACCTGTAAATACAAAGGGTGGGTAAGAGACCTGTTACGTTACTTAAGAATTACGCATGCCAAAGGATATGATTCAATAGCTTACATTATATCAGCTTAAACATTATAAGCTTACCCTTTGTATATGCTTGACAGAAGCATACTACGTGGGTTATAGTCTGGTGTTACCTGCCCATACCCATACGGTACGGGTCAGGCAAATCTCAATAATAGCGGCGCCCACACTATCAAATCTTTACATAGACATGATAGGGGGTTTTATGTAGGAGTTGATCATTCAAAAAACCTTGCAGTATGTGATTTGTCAATACAAACCCATTGTAAATTGCTAATAATATTTGATTGACCAGCAAAATATAACGAGAAATAAACAACAGGTAACATAGCCGTTTATTCGGACGTGGTAGATATTCATTGGCATTTCGGATATTTAGTCTGTGCAGCTGTTCTATATATAGGAATTGAATATCCATGTAATATTTAAGCAGACACTTTTCATCATTCACCGTGGCTCGGTAGGTAAGTCACTTGCGCTGTCATTTT
Source organism: Saxidomus purpurata (assembly GCA_022818135.1). NCBI lineage: Eukaryota > Metazoa > Mollusca > Bivalvia > Venerida > Veneridae > Saxidomus > Saxidomus purpurata. The sequence continues at coordinate 5,926,572 of JAFMSR010000011.1, forward strand.
ATGGGCGAGGTTCAAATCCCAGCGGCGACACTTTTTTTTTCGCTTTTTTATCTAATTTTGAACATTTTTAGGCTCGAACATGGCAAAAAAATAATCCCCCCCCCAAATTTTTTTTTTTTAAATATATCCAAAATGTCTTCTTGAAGTAACTTGTCCGAAATATAACACACTTACTAGTCAAACCTTTTCAACGTTTACAACGTTCACAGATTGAGCATTCAAAAAACCTTTCGTCTTTTAAAACTATGTCAATAACTTTTTCAAATTAACATATTAGTTTAGACTGATCAATACTTTTATGATTTCACTATATAAACAGTATACTTTTGAGCAACCACTGGGCGCCGCCATTATTGAGCTTTGCCTGACGTACTGTAGCATGCCAGTACGACAGGGAACCAGACTACGTGGGTTAATCGTACCAAATCTGCCACGCTCGCATTTCAGTATTTCATAAGAAATTAGTGAAAACAATAAACAATTTACTTAATCAGACTATTTTTCTTTTATTTGCCAAATTTGAACATCAAGTTTTATTCATTCAACGTAACGCACAAGGGAAGTTTCGAGCAGGTCAGAATTTTCACCAATGGACCGCAATCTTGCCGATTTGACAATTATCACGTAATCATTCCAAAGCAGCTTTGGATTTTGGAAAAGGATCTCTGCGGGAAATCGCAGAATGTTCCGATTGAGGTCACGAGGACAGTTTATTTATTACTCGACAACGTGTGTATTGGCGCGAACACTTTCAGGGTCTGTTCCGCGTCGAAAATAAAGTACATTTCTTTTGAAATATAAAAAAACATATTGGTAAATGTTATTCTATGTTTACAATCGTCCTTAATATCATCTAAAGACTAAACAAAAGGAAAATATCAAGCGTTGTGAACTACATGAAAATGAGTGCGATTGCATCATACGAGATCAGGTATTTGGAATGTCCGTTGTAGTAGGCTTGAAAAATCGATGTTTTTGTGATCAACTTTGGTTGTAAAACACCGAAAATGGTATAAAATGATCAATTAATAAATATATGACCAAAACATGTCCATATTTCCCTATTCAACGTACATAAGATGAAAAGTTGCATGCCCTGTTATTCTGGTAAGGATTCTTAATAGAGCTGATCCAAAACTCATAAGCCGCACCTGACAAAAAGGCGGCATTTAGAGTTTTGGAAGCCAGAACTAACATTATATTACAATTGGATAGAGAAACACTGCTAGAGTCCAAAGAAGAGGAAATCTTCAAAGTACAGACTAAAATCCTTTCGTCACCTGTAGTGTAATAAAACGTATATGTGGGTTAAGACAAGTCTGTCCTTCCATAGAAACAACAGCTATGTTTTGTCTGTAAGAATTTTCATGCAATGCCGACAGCTTCTGAATATTGAAAACTCGGACGTCTAAAGCAAATGCTGACACTTGAAAATGCAACCTTGAAAATTACCTTTGGCATGGTTTTACCAGGTTTGAAAACTTTGATTTTACCCTCGTTCGCGAACAGGCTCCTGTGTGATTGTGGTTTTTGGCCACGTGCAGACATAAAGAAGACATGTCGTGCTCAAACCCAGGTATCATGAGGCACTTAAAATTGACGTCTTATAAGCAAAAAAGTCCATGACGTAAACAACACTTGCGGTGAAACCGAAAGTAGCATACACGTGATGTACAGTGTTTACAAAAGCATACGTATCAAAATAGGTCGGCCCTTCACTAGGAAACTCGGTTACTGATTCATATACTCCCAGATAACGTAGATTACTCTGAAATCTCTTCAATCAGTATAATTAAGATAGCGGGTAAAATATTGATAAACGTATAATGAAACGCAAAGAGGAATTATCTGTTGAGTTTTGAGTCAGTATTATTTATCTTTAAAAAATCCTGAAAATGTCAAGCATTTTTAAAATTAGCAACAGCTGCCGTTAAATTACCTGAACTGACATAATAATAAACGCAAACACAATTCGAATTATTCAATTAAAGCTGTGAACACTTTTTTCGCATAATGGCCTTTTTCGAGTTATTGTGTGTTGAGATATTGCATTTCATTGATATTGATAATAGAAAGGATATATGCCGGGACTTAGTCTTTATTTCGAGTGAACCCGTCATATCGAGTTAAAGGTCCACTACTAAGCGAAAATTAAGTGACAGTTATTTCAATGGCAAGTATATTACCTTATGCAAGACACTAAATAATGAAGATTGTCAGGTTAAAATTTACAGAAAGTGTTTGGAACACGAAGAAAAGTATGTGTAATATGTTGAAATATCAGTGATTTGACAAAATGACTACCCAGGTCTTTTTAACTTTCTTCATAATGCATAGTAAAATAAGTGTACATGTACTGTGGTACTATTTAGCATTTCTACATACTAACTTTCATTTTTTATTAAAAATAACTTATTTCTGTGTTTTTTAAAGTATATTTGAATTTTCGCTTTCATTAGTATTGGACCTTTAATGAGATATAGCAGTGTAATACGAAAAGGTCGCAATAATATAGGACCTGACACCTACTTTGAAACTGTTTTATACACCAAGTCGCCTTGGTGAAGAAAGCTGGATTTTAACTCGAAAATCTGAAGTCTGGAAATACCATAATCTAATTCTTACAGCTTTGTGTTGGTGTCTCACACAAAGCAAAGTTGTTGAAGATGATAGATGCACTCCGTATTTAGACAGGAGTTGCGTTTCTTGCGCACTACCGCTTCTTACGTCATCTATCAGACGTTTAGTCATTGATTTTCCTGATGTTCGCTTTGTAGAAGAAATGGAGAGGAAAGAGGAAAGCTAACCGAGAGGGAAGTGTTACAAAGTTAGTCGGATGGCGACTTAATGTTTAGACCCTTATAACAATATTAGTAATTGGTTAAATATAAAAAAATCCTGTCAAAACATACAAACTAAGACACTCATTTCAGACAAGACTTTCAAGTTTTATTTTGCATAAAACAAGATCCAAACAGTCACTTTGTATTACCAAAGCTACATGTATGGCAGGTTTCAGATGTTGATAAAAGAAACGTTGGGCAACAAATGACAAAATACTATAATATCTTACGCTTATGCTCAAATTATGCCCAAACGAGTTGAAACTAGTGATTGAGGTTATACAATACAAGTGGTTTCAATGTCAAAGAATCTACTTTCTTTGATAAGACATCATACTCATAACCGTCATAATCACTACGAGCTTGATACATGCCAATGTCGGTCATCGCTGTGACGGTTAATTCAAGATATTTTTTTTGTCTAAAATAAAATCTAGTTGTCTGAAAACATCGAACGGTTACTGGAGATATTGAAGTGAGACCACTCCTCACACATATATTGAAACGAAGTTTGAGTTTATGATTTAAGATGTCCTAGATACCAAACTTTACATGTTGTGCAATACCACTATTATCATAAATGAAGTCATGTGATGTCGTTACATTATCGCTCAAAAGATATAAGTAATCTGTATAATTATCTTACCTTGATACTAACTAAAACTAAAGTCTACCTATAAGTAATGTACAGCATACTTCCCAATGGGCATCACAGAATATGACCCCGCAAAGAAAATAATTTCACGTGAATCAAATTTCATTATCTTGTATGAATACTTTATGGCCGTAACTTGTAACAATATTATAATTTATTACCCTTCCAGGAAATTTCCGGCCCTCTGATTGGTCAACGACACGTAAATAGATATTGATATTTACGGACAAGCCGGTAATATACACTTGACATAACCCCGTTACTGCTGAACGTGAGCTTATTCGCCGCGTACACTACGTCAAAGTATAAGTCCGTGTTGATTTGTGACGTCACGCAGTGACATTGAGGTATCATACGGGAATTTGAACGTCTGGTTACGTTCAGTCGTTTAATACATAAAACATAAACGGAATCTTTTAATATTTGAGACAGGGAAGGGTAATAAAATTGTTATTTGTTTTTTGATGTGATATATGGGGATATATTACCCGCCTTGACATAATATTACCCTCGCATAACGGCTCGGGTAATATAAGTCGAGGCGGATAATATATCCCCATATACCACTTCAAAAACCAAATAACATATAATGTTCTACGCTATGTTCCATTAAGGTGATTCTCAAAATATACAATACTATTCCTGCCTCTATCCTCACAAAATCGTTTGCAGTCAAAATGTTTGTAAGCAAAACAACGCATATTTTTATGATTACTAAAAGTAAAACTTTGGCTACCTTTCACTTTATTGCACATGTACGGAATCCCGTTCGTGCCACACTATTTGTCGCCCTTCTCCAAACTTTATATATATACGAGATTTAGCAACCCTCGCGAGGTTTTTATGGCGATAATTATCGTCTTAATTCTCGCATATGTTTCTTAATTCTCGCATCGGGAAACTGAAATCACCCGTCGATCACGATTTCACAATGCGAGAATTAGTAAAACCTCGCTTTGTCGCGTTGTCGCCTGGGATAAAATTTCCGGACTAAATTATCGTAATGGTTTGTCTGGTTTTACACCGGGCGAGACACGACAATGCGACAAAGCGAGATTTTACTAATTTTCGCCTTGTGAAATCAACCATCAATGGGAACTTCAATTTGCTGATGCGAGAATTAAGAAAACATATGCGAGAATTAAGACGATAATTATCGCCCCTAAAACCTCGCGAGGGTTGTTAAATCTCGTATATATATAAAGTTTGGAGAAGGGCGACAACGCGATAATTATCGCATTGTCGCGTGTAGCAAAGGCGACAAGTAGTGTGGCACGAACGGGATTCCGTACACATGACATGTCTGATTTAAATAGACTGTCAGTGACTGTACAATGATACTTCCATTCAAAAACAAATGAAGTGTGATTGTAAATTTTAATCTATAAAAATCGAGTCATAGTAACGTAATGGACCCATTTTACCCGATACCGGAAGATACCGGCATGTTTAATCGATATCGGTTTTTACACTGGCCGAACAATAAAAATGTTTCACTACTTATTAGACGTTACATAAGCCAATAAAATAATTTGACGTTTTACATGGATTAAAGATAGAAATATCATTTTTTTGACAACTTTAAAGGTACACAATGAACAGTGGTTTAACCCATTCTTTATCGTAACTTCCTAGGCGATTTTCATAACATTTTGTTCAAAGAACTATACACTACTTCACCTACATGTTACATTTTCCAACCACGTATTAAATATAGCGGCCCGCAATAAAGATCACTTCTATATGTTTGATTATCAGGGACGAATAGTTTACTATAATCAAACAGATACATTGAAAGCTGCTCGTCCACATATTTTAATAAAAAAAGGTCTTTGGACCTTGTAAACTAAACGGAGACACTTACGTAACCTGGTAAATTGATAACTTATATAAATATGGCTGTATCGTGAAAAAATACACAACCAAATGATTAAAAATGTAACAAACGCTCTTGAATTTGGTGCAAAGTCATAGTATTTTCCTAAATTTTCTAAATACTGTGGGGAGAAAATTTATATTTTTTCAACAGTTTTTATACTATTTACACCACGTATTTTTAAAACTGCTCGCTCTCAGATTTTGGTAAAAAAATACAGTTCTTCAAACTGTATGAAAATAACATATTTTAAAACATATAGTCATATAAAAAAGGTTCAAATATAAATTCCTATCATACTTATCTGTAGATTTGAAATAATACGCTACCAAATAGTAAAGCGTTGCAAATGCTTTGGAAATTCCAATATAAAGATATAGTGTAGCTGTTCTGTAAAACCCTCATTTTCAGCCCGCAAATTAGTTATTTTGTATGTAGCACTGTCTAGTAGGCTTCTACCAAGTACAAATCATTCTTTTGGTGTCAAAATTGGCCCTACCTATTTTACATATACTTATATTGGAAAAAACTTTGAAAGCCCTGTTTTCCAAAAAGCTCGTCTAAATTATGTCCCAGAGGTTACAAATGGCACACTCTTTCCGTGAGACTTACATATGAAAAGCTTCGGTTCGGAATTTACATGGCTTCTAGGCATATAGCATTTTATAGTGATCAACTACCAACTAACATCCCTGTAGTTGCAGTCGGACACAGCTAGCCACAATGTCCTTATTATATATAATATAAATATAAGATACACTCTTAGTAAAAATTACATGTTTTTTTAATATAAGATGATATGTTTCGTTGTGAACAATTCCTTTTCAGATGTAGTTTTTAAAAAGAAACTGTTAATGGAGTCTTTTTGAAAGCCAAAGAGCTTGTTTGTACTTCTTTTATTGTATCTAAATAAATGGGGTTACCCATAGGGGGCCTCAAATTAAAAACAAAAAACAAAAATGTCCTTATTGGCATAGTTATAACACTTTGAAATTTTATACATATGGTATTCATAAATGATTGATATTGATGATTGTCGTCGGTCAACATTTTGATTCAAACGACATATCCTCTGAAGTTGATGAATCTATGCAGGGATGTTCCGAGCATACCATGCAGAACTCTGGTTGTTATGGCCATAAATAGGAAAAAACTATTAAAATATTCTTCTCTGAAACAACAGGGCCTGGAGCTGAGATATTTGGCATGTAGCATTGCCTAGTTAACCTCTACCAAGTTTGTTCAAGTCATGACCCCTGGGTCAAACTGACTCAGTCCGTGGGGGTGTCTCTTGATTTTACATAGGAACAACTTTAAAAGTCTTCTTCTCTGAAACCACAAGTCCTAGAACTTAGATATTTAGCATGTAGCATTGCCTAGTGGATTTCTATCAATAATGTTGAAATAATGACCCCGAGTCAAAACTGAGCCCACCCGGGAGGGGCTAGTCACTTGATTTCCCATAGACTTAAATAGGGATAACTTAAAAAAACACAATGCCCACAGACTGACCATAACTATTTGGAATGTTACTAAGCATTGCGTAGTGGACTATTATGTTAAAATCATAACCCCTCGTATTATTGACAATTGATACACAGGTGAGCGATATAGGGCCATCTTGGCCCTCTTGTTTACATTTTTCAACCCGTTCCTGTCATAACTACCAACTCGGAAGTATCAATGGCACTTCTTACACGAAATGGAGCCGGTATCTACATGCCGTTTAAATGAACAGTATAGTGATCATTCGCTTTCTAGCTTTTTAAAAAGCTACCTTGATACTCATCTTGCGTTTCCAACAGCTTATTTTACTTCCGCGCGAAGCATAACATTCATTGCTTTGAATTGAAGTTATTGTACCACACCTAATTTGTTTTCTATTTTTAAATATTGTTATAGGGTTTAAGCATCAACATGCAGTTACTAATACAGTTCGACATAAGCCACACGAGAACTAATCTCTAATGCAAGACCAATCCCATTGCTTAATATGTTGCGTAACATGATAACTGCTTAAACTATCATGATTTACAAATAAGCACAATGTACACCGTAGGTGTATGTATAAAGGTTTACTGTGTAGACGGGCCTTAAGAGCAGGAAATTTCAATTCCTACTTTCTTTTGGTACTTAGTGAACAAAAAGTGTGCTAGAAATTGGATTTTAGATAACTTTCTAATTATTGCTAACTTTCCTGCGGAAATATTTGGTGCCCTTGGACATAATACAATCAAAGGACTGAAAGTTCTGGAGGATCGATTGCCTCTGAACAACACAGTCTGCACACATACATGTCTAAATATCAGGACAACACAGACTGTACACATACATGTGTGAATATCAGGACAACCCTTGCACAAGTAAAGTTATAAACTGGAGACACAACTGTCCACAAATTTTGACCTTTCACCATTTGTGTAAACTTTACTTTTGAGATAGGAACCTATGTGCTTACTTTATGTCATTCAGTGACTATGTTCAACTACCCTATGAAGTATTAAGCTGTGAATCGTAACTGAGAAATGGATTTTCACAAAACTGAACTGAAAATTTATGGTCATTTTAATGTCATTCAAAAGTTATGGGATATGCCCATAAGGTTGATTGTATTGTGCCAATTAATTTGGATTTAACGTCGCACCCAACAGCTAAGGTCATATTGCAACTTCCGGCTTTCATGGAGGAGGAAGACCCTGGGTGCCAACTCCCTGTACCAGAATTTGGGGGTCATTTAGAAATTCCGAGGGTCATACCCTTTATTGTAAAAAAATAAAAGGCATGACTATATGTTAAAGACGTTTTATTCAGTTTACTTCTGTAAAACTGCATGTGATACAGCACAAAATGGTGGGTAATCAAAGGTCTCTTTGGATGCTTTCCATTTTGTCACTGCATCTCAAAAGTCAAATTTGTCCACAAAGCGAATTTTTCATAAGTGCATTCAACCATAGACATTAAACTTGGATATTATTTGGCACACTTAAACCCCTTTAAAAGTGACAGTCTGATCGAAATGACTACAAAATGATCATTAAAATCACTCAGAAAGACGTTTTTGTTTCCCCTAATAGGCTATTAAGGTTCGTCGACCATCTCTTGTTGTGCGTCTACGATCTATGATGACGGCATTATAAGAATCAACACACACAAAAACGCAATGGTACAAAATGCGGGTCGATCCGAAATCAGACGACAACGACGACGGAATAGGGTCAACATTAGACATATTCCATACTGGAAGCGTATTTTATCAACAATTAATCTTGCATTATGTTTTCGGTGGTTTATCGAAATATACTTGTGGATTATATTCCGATAAACTCACTGTCCACTCAGTGAAAATTATCAAAATCTGTCTCCCGGATTAACGTCAAAAAGTATACCGAGCGTATTGAATGCCGGAAACCATAAGACGATGACGTCGTTAAAATTACGTCATGTTTGCGATGCTTTCTGATGACGTTTCCTGCGATTTTCGACATTTTATTGAAATAAACTCAATAACAATAGAGCGTTAGACATAGCATTAACAGAAAAAATTGTTGGTATCGATGTAATATCACGATTATTTCACTCGTGAACACCAAACGTAGTTATTTTCACTTTTGGTGCCCATTCGGTTGAAATATTACACCAAAACCAACAATTATCCATCAATTGAAAGAGAGCTGATTATCTGCGATTGAAACTTTTGGTGAAAACTTTTTCTGCTGAAATATTTCTGCGATTTCATTCAAAGACTGCATAATCGGAGAAATATTCCACCAGCGGAAAATGCCGCCTTGCGGTATCCGATTAAATTAGTTAACAAACTGACTGACTTCGTACATAAAAACCTTCTTACCAATTCACATAAGATTGGGTACATATTATGGCGTTTAGTGTGATTATAAACCTTTTTAATGATTTGACTCACTGATGTGACTTACTAGCATTTTTTTCATCCACATGGACTAGTTTCGATCTCCACCTAAACTTTATAAAAATGTACGTTTCAACTACTATGAAAAGTTGGTTCCAAATGCGAACACTAAGACTATGAAATTGGCATTCTGTTAATTAACTAGGTGGGCTAGGTTTTGCCTCTATAATAATAATGGAATGCAAAATATTCCTTGATTTTTTTCTCTATGATTTGACCTGATGAACTTGTTTCAGAACTGTTACCTAGTTTCAAAAGCGAACTGGAGTTCATTAAGACAAACACCTTAATGACTTTTATGACAAATGGATACAAAATGTGGCCCTTACAGTTTTCAAAATGTTTATAATTTGTTCTCATGACTTACTTTTACCCAATCGTAACCCAGTTTTCAAAGGTTCAAGGCAAATATTCTGACAAATTGTCATTCTGATTAAGAAAGATTTGGCCTTTACGACTAGACTTTTAACAAAATTTTCTATAAATTGGCAAGGTTATTTAATTTTTTGTTTCTTGTGACCAATTTTAAATTCGACTTAAAACTCATCAAATGATCCTTTTGATCAACTATCATCATGATTGGCTATGAAATATTGCCTCAAGGGTGTTGACAATCTAAATGTAGACAGTTGACAAACGGACACAGAGACAAAGAGATAATGGACACCAGGCGACAACAAAAATTCACACTGAGCACTTCGTGATCCGGTGAGCTCGTAATATGTAAGAGTGTAGAAATTACAAAGACATCGTTTTGATATGTCTATAGAATGAATCGCGAAGGGAAGTGTACATTTTACTTTGTTTATTGCATTATGCCAGTTTCGTACATTTAATGTAAAGATACATACTGAGATGTTGATTATCATTAGATTGATTGTAACTAATGCTTGTCATTTAACTTAAAGGTACAATTTGTACATGTGAAGGCGGATCAAGCCAAAGCTTAGGAGGACTTACTTGGCCTTTTCTGGAACAACATTTAAGATTATTTAATAATAGTTCAATGTCCGTAGACCAGAAAAAGGAAGTTTGCAATTTTAATTACATGTTGATGGAACTATAAGCATTGCATATCATTTCAGTGAGTATTTGTCAGGAAGCGCAGAGGCGGAAAAGGAAAGTGGTGAAATAAGTTATGAAGTAAGTATTCTTTATTCAGACACGGTAATCAAATAGGACAGTGCATGGCAAAAAACATTTAGCAATTATCTATAATTGTTACCTACATACATTAATTAAATTTAACACATCATGAAGCATAATAATCTTTGTTGTAATATTTCAATAATTATTTGTTCAACGGATAAAACATTAAATTGATAAAAGGAACAAGAAATTATAAAGAGAACAGAGCACAAAGCGCTTATAAGAAGTCCACCGAAGCCTTTATCTTTGAAAGCACAAGATTTAATTCAACTGTTCAAATGTCAAATAAGTTATTATCCTGTTTCTTCCGTGTTTTCTGACCTAATAAAGGAATGACATGATAAACTGGAAGTACGTCACGTGGTAGTGTTACAAAAATATAATCACCAAGTCTATTAAGATGTTCCCATATATTTAATTATATTCACAGGAATTCCGTTCATTTGTGCAAACAGATAAGCTAGACAAGGAAATGAAAAAGGCGGGCACCACACATGGCCTGAACAAGTATATCAAGCAATCACTTGAAGAATGGAAAAAGCGGGAGATAAATATTGCAGTAACTGGAAACTCAGGTGCTGGCAAATCCAGCCTGATAAATGCTCTAAGAAAACTGAAACCTTCTCAAAAAGGTGCAGCCAAGGTAGGTGTTGTTGAAACAACAACAGCGGGTAAGAAATATACGTATCCAGAAAATGAATTTGTCGCTCTTTGGGACTTACCTGGAATTGGAACGCTGACATTTACTAGAGACGAGTATTTAAATAGTATTGACTTTTCGCGATTTGATGTAGTTATTATTGTTACCGCTTCACGCTTCTTGGAAATTGATATGTGGTTGGCAACGAAAATTTCTGCCTTGGGAAAATATGTACTGTTTGTAAGAACAAAAATTGATATAGACATGATGAATGCAAAAAGAGATTACCCCAATGATTTTGAGCCAGGGAAAAACACAACAACGATAAGAGATAACATGACAGAGAATATGCAGAAAGGGGAAATGATTGAGTTATACTTGGTGAGCTCAGCAGAGACACATTTGTACGACTTCGGAAAACTTGACAAAAGGCTTAAAGGATTGCTGAATATGAGAGCTAAAGCCATCCCTGCGATACTGAACATACATGTTAAATCGGTAATTGAAGCGAAACAGATGTCAAACACGAATGGATTCAAATTGGCGAAAATAGCGTCAGTCATTTATGGGTTTCTTCCTCTACCAAACCTTGAAACAGCATGTGGTAATTTAAGTGTCTCTTCAATTCATAAAAGCTGCCTAGAACAGTTCTGCCTCGATGAAAAATCGCTGGATAGAATATCTGATGAATTAGGTGAGCCAAAGGAATCGTTACGAGAAAATCTGGAGTCTTACAAAATATTAAAGGAATCGGATGGAAAGACACTTCGTGAGCACACAGAGGATGTGACGTATTTATCTTTTTTTTTGAAATTTTTAAAGTACACGGCCCCCGTTTTAGGCAGTTTTTATTCTGCCTACACAAGTTACACTCTCGTGCAGGAATGCTTGAACCAAATATGCGACGTGGTGGCGGCAGACGAACTCAAACTTGTTACAAAGATACTTGGCAAACTGGAGAACGATTTACGCCCGATAAAAGCTTGAAGAAACTACTAAAAACATATGTTATTAGGTGTACAGGTTACCAATTGACCCATTACCATTAATTTATACTCGAAACCTAAGCGGTCGTGTAGAGGTTAAGGTGTCGGCTGCTCATCCTGGAGGTTGCAGGTTTGAGTCCCACTGGGTTCACGACCGTACTTCCTCATATGACACCAGTACTGTTTTTTCCAGGAAGCGGACTCGAGAGTGACTCGATAAGCTACAAGCTTTCTTCACAATCGAGCTGAGATAAATTAGTATAAACTTAACCTATGCCATTGTGTCGCTGTTAGATGTTTTGCATTTAGAATGAACATGATATGCTTACGTGCAGCACAACTGATTGGTTTAATGCATTCACATTTTCCAACTGGTACAATTGTAGGATCTTGAAACTTTAAATACACACAGAAAAATAAAAGAAAACGAAATACATGCATCCTCTTTTGGCAAAACTGTCTCATGTATTTGCCCTCTTTATAGTATAAATTCCTGTAAAGTATATCTGTATATTTAAAATTATACGCTGCCAAATTATATTTAGCGTTACAAACGCTTTTGAAAATTCCAATATATCCATAAAGCTATCAACATTTTCAATGATTTTCTGCAAATTGCTACCTAGATTTATACTTGTTGTTGATTATAGCCATTGCGTTTACATTTTATGCTTTAGTATATCATTTTTGAAAATTTCATTTGTTTCACCAGAAATTGTGACCGAGCAGCTTTAAAACATTAACAATTTTGTTGCGTCAACGTATACATTGAATTTTTGTGTAAGTAGATGAAAATAGATAAAATTTCTATTGCTATGGAAAGGAAATAAGACGTGTCGCGGATAAAGCAAACCATTACATCGTTTTATATAGCAGTACAAGGGTGTCATCGAAATATCAGTGACACGGTGATTTCGTATCTTACATGCGAATGCATTGACTGCAAATGAAAATTGTTTGTACCAGGAAGTGTTGACAATGCAACATTTTCGTATGTAAGTACATTAAACTGGCCATATTAATTATGATATCATCGAGAACTTTGTACATGTACAATGTATTATGCAGGCTTCACACTGTCCCGAAATTGATACCAGATGGCCATACGAATATGGAATTTTGAATTTCGCGCGAAGATGGCCCCGAACTTGGTCAACACCCATAAGCAAGTACGATGCCTGACAGAAGATCTTACGATGGCATCCAAACCACACACGAAGGCAACACGAAGATGCGAATTTTCATATAGTAGTTTTACCCGTAGGAAACACGAAGGCCACACGAAGGCCTCACGATGGCTACACGAAAGAATGCCATTCTGCAGGAACTGAATTTTGATTAGCTGTGATTGAAACTTTGGAAGTTACACACGCCTCTACTCCAAATAGTTGCTCAGGACTGACTGGAGAAGATGCTATGAGGTTGGCCTTTTATATGTCCACGTTACCATGACACATGGGAAAAGCTTGAACTACTCAAATTCGGCTGTCTTCGCCGACACCGTGGTCCCATCTCGGTGTCATCGTACTTTAATACGATGGCATAATGACGGCATTGCGAGGGCTTCACGTAGTCGTGTTGCATTCCTAAGGCAATCGGGCAGCTTCTTGTTTCCATCGTATCTTCTTCGTAAGGCGAAAATGCCCGATGGCACCGATGATCGTACGAAGTAAAGACGAAGATGACACGATTTGACAAGATGCCCTCACGATGGCCTTATGAAGGGCAAAATGGACACACGAATTCAACACGAAAATGAACCTTCGCAAGGTCATTCGGCAATTCTTTGGCAAGCCAAAGATTTTGCCACCGCTCACGAAGTTGCTGCCCGAGCCTGAGAAACTCCACCGGCGGTCATACGATGGTTTAAGATTCCCTCACGAATGGCCCGATGTTTTTACGATCAGAGCCGATTTTGAATAATTCCTTTATCGTGTGTCCATCTGGTGTTAAGTTCGGGACAGTGTGACAGGCGCATTAGAAATGGATGTATGTTGAAGAGGAAATGTTTTATAGTTCTAACTATTTTAACACTTTGTGAATTTAAGTCCTCTTTTGACTAGTGTTAAATAAACTCGACCAATGATTAATTTCATTATAACTGTAGATAATTGTAAAGCGATTGTGTATATGTATCAGCTCCCAAATCAAACAGTGCTAGTGTACTCAAATTTGAGATTTTAGCGCGACCAGCAAACACCTTTTTTATATTTGAAATTATGATAAAAAGAAAGTTGAATAATTAATACTATGTTCTGCTGCTCACTCCAACATTTTTGGATATTTATCAATATGCATTTATTGAAAAAAAAATACGCTCAATTAAGTTAATAAATGTTTTCAAAAATGGCAATCGAATATTCCTATATTTTATTATAACTTGCCGCTGTCCATTTGCTGTTTATAGTCGCGTCTCTTTTGAACGAGCTATAGACAAAAAAGTAATATATTTTAAGGTGTGTCTTGTCTAAACATAAATATTATCTTATATGACTTTGCATTTTTCTCCTGTTGCTGATTGCATACTTGGTTTTTGTATATATTTATGTTTTTTTTTATAGAAACGATGATTGGTTACACTTTTTGTCTTCGAAAATTGTACATGCAGGTGTGAACGTCCTAATGCTTTTGTTCTAGCGTTTAAGATCATGCAATTCATCAATATTTCTCGGTCTTAGTGTCTTAAAATCAGAGTCACATTTTTGAATTTGAATAAGCTCATGAAACGTTCATAACCACAGACACTGTGTACACCAACTATCTCAGCGCTTTAGTACCGTAAAGAAAATTACGTGTACATGTATGTCAAGGACAAAATCATTGACTTTTGAATAGAATTGCTTACACATTAGTCTCATTTCTGAATTCTATAAATATATATAGTCAAGAGAACAGAATTTATGGTTATATGTAACAGATTAAAGAGACATTTATGAAATCATGTAAACATGAAAACTGCTAATGTTGTTGTTTTATTTTTCTCCTTCTGATAGTCACGCTTTCAACATAGGGGGAGAATGAATCGCACCCTTCATTACCCGAACCACAAAGACAGTTCTTTTCTTAATATCTCAAACTTAAATAATGTTAGTGTTGTGAAGACTGTCTTTTAAATTTTATGTGTTTTTTAAATTAAAATTCGTCTGTGCTTTTTATAGTAAGGAGAATTGTACTAATAAAATAGGCAGGGCGGAATGTTACTCGTAGGTTAAAGTATCACACAGAAAATATTCTATCAAGATTGCTCTCCCCTACTAATATAATGTCTGTGTTTGTTTACAGGTTAACGCGTCTAACGTGATCGTGTGATTTTGCATCTAAATTCTATTACATTTTCTTGTTGTGTTATCTTCATCTCTTATCCATATACAAATTTTAAAAAAATTATATGACAGCTTTATTGAGGTGCTACAGTTGGGTATTTTTCTTTTGTTTCTATTCTGTCAAATACAGAGTAGACGTATCATAACTATACTCAAAGGCAAAAGAACGCTCATTTTTCAATTTGTTATCATTTGTAGACAAAACACAGCACATGTATTTTCTTGCAGGGGGTAAAGTTCGCTATCAGGCTACATATAATAACGATGGAATAATTTATTCAAAACTATATTTTTAAATTTGTGTCGGAATGTCTATCTCTTGTTACCAACCTCGGTCTTACCGAGCACATTAATTTCAAGTTCAAAGATATAGTTGCATTTCATTTGCCGGTCAGCATATTACTAGAATGCCATGTCAGTTGCAGATATTATATCCATAATTGGGATGCCATCTTCACTAATAGGTCGTGTCATTCCCATTCATGTGTCGACTCGTGATTCCAAGTACAATTCGAAAGATGAAACGAGTAGCATTCATGTGCATTTGTCGAGCAATGATGATAACCAAGACCTGTCTATCGATGATTATGACGTCTTTCAAATGTTTCTAAGAAAATTTACCCCGATGGTTTTAAATCGGATATCACAGAGAAGGCAATTGCATTATATGTAGGTAACAGAGGACCCAAAGTAAAAATTGTAAGGATTTTTCCGTGCAAAAGAAACTCAAAATATGTTTAACTGCCAAAATGCCAGGGGCATAATGTCAAGTAGCAGTTATTTAAGTGATATTCTCAGAAAATTTAATATCGATTTTTGCCGGATATCTCAACATTGGCTTTTTGAAAATAGTCCACCTTTTTTTGACTAGATTGATAGCAATCTGTGGCTGACAAAGGTATGGTTGCTTTACTTTGGCAACGTATCATAGGTGTACAATATCAAGTAAATGTTGAACAATATAGTGAACTTGCCTTGTAATAAGCCTGATATTTCAGAAAATTTACTGTGCACGCTATTTCAACCGATTAATATATGTGTGACAAGTGTATTTGATACCCCGCCCCCCACCCCCACTGAGACTAAAGGAGCTACAACATGTGTATACCGATAGGTGTGATTGCTGCCAATTTCAGATGAATATTTTTGGTCAAATTGGCTACGATTCTAGATACATTACTTACGTTTTCAATTTGTTTAAAATTTGACTGAGTTTTAGGATGGCTATTAAACAAAATTTGAAAATGAAATGAATACAGTACACTTTTCTAAGTTCTGGGAGTAGAATTATTTCTGTCCATGTTTAGCATGACTGGAGTTTAGCATATCCGCTACATGTATATATTTCTTTGTATTTTCTCGTGATGCGTTGCTGCAAAGGAAACGACATTCCGAGAACAAGATGCCTTACAATTCGAGGATTCGATGGAGAGTCTTCTCGAGCAAGGGCGACGCACAAAATCAATCAAAGAAATTCACACAACGCTCTTTAATCAAAGGACTGAAAGTGCTGGAGGATCGATTGTCTCTGAACAACACAGTCTGCACACATACATGTGTAAATATCAGGACAACATAGACTGTACACATACATGTGTGAATATCAGGACAACCCTTGCACGAGTAAAGTTATAAACTGGAGACACAACTATCCACAAATTTTGATCTTTCACCATTTGTGTTAACTTTACTTTTGAGATAGGAACCCATGTGCTTACATTATGTCATTCAGTGACTATGTTCAACTACCCTATGAAGTATTAAGCTGTAAATCAAAACTGAGAAATGGATTTTGACAAAACTGAACTGAAAATTTACGGTTTGAACAACTTTTGATGTCATTCAAAAGTTATGGGATATGCCCATAAGGTTGATTGTATTGTGCCAATTAATTCGGATTTAACGTCGCACCCAACAGCTTAGATCGTATTGCAACTTCCGGCTTTCGTCTAGGAGGAAGAACCTCGATGCTAATTCCCTGTATCAGAATTTGGGGGTCATTTAGAAATTCCGAGGGTCATACCCTTTATTGTAAAAAAATAAAAGGCATGACTATATGTTAAAGAAGTTTTATTCAGTTTACTTTTGTAAAACTGCATGTAAAAAATCACAAAATGGTGGGTATTCAAAGGGTTGGCAAGACAACAGGTGTTTCTCTTTGGATGCTTTCCATTTTGTCATCTCAAAAGTCAAATTTGTCCACAAAGCGAATTTTTCATAAGTGCATTCAACCATAGACATTAAACTTGGATATTATTTGGCACACTGAAATCCCTTTCAATAGTGACAGTCTGATCGAAATTACTACAAAATGATCATTAAAATCACTCAGAAAGACGTTTTTGTTTCCCCTTTTAAGGTTCGTCGACCATCTCTTGTTGTGCGCCTACGATACCATGATGACGTTATCATAAGAATCAACACACACACAAATGCAATGTTACAAAATGCGGATCGATCCGAAATCAGACGACAACGACGACGGAATAGGGTTAAAATTATACATATCCCATACCGGAAGCGTATTTTATAAACAATTTATCTTGCATTTCGAAGCGTTTTGAGAGGTTTTGAAATGTTGTTTTTGTAGTAATTTGATCATACACATTTTAATTGCGTCATAGAAGACGCTCTTTGCTATTTCTGTTGCGTCATTGACAAAATGAGTGCGTCAAAACCGCAGAAAACGCGCTTTCGCGGAAACACTGGATTTAGTGTATCCGGTGTAGCTGGTCTTACATTTTTCATGTCACACCGGCTGTTGAGATAAAAACCGCGTAGGAAAATAGTTCTATACAGAACAGATACCTCGTTGATTTAAGTTACAAATTATAAGAAAAACAACAATATAATATTATGCTATTCTGAAATGTTTTGATATTATTTAGATCTGTTACTATATAATTTTTAAAACAGGGGACATTATAATTCGTAACAACGGAATATATGAAACTACTTGCTTGTATGTAAAGAGTTCGACCGTAAGGAAGCAATACTCTGTTAACATTGGATCCGATTGAATAAATCAATCGATCCAAAAATGAGATAAGAAAATGTAAAGCATTAAAATGGGTTTAAATAAATACCTCATTATAGAAGTCTGTATCAACCATGGAGGCATACTGCCACAGACTCTGACGATGGTTTGTATTGTATCGCATAAAAGACCTGCTTTTTCTCTGAGAAATGATCTTATGAAATGGTCTCGGCACCCAGTTTTCCGCCGCCGGAATGCTTAGAGAATCTTCGAAAAGAGATACGTTTTTTATTTTCAAAGGGTTAGATTTACTAACTATCAAAATTGGCCTAATGCTTAAATAAGCTGAAATTTTCAGTAAGTTACCATAAATGCATTGCATTTTGAAATCTGGCATGATAAACCAAACTGTCAAGATTAGGTCTAAATTGTACGATTATGACAGTTTCTAAACCGTTTACTGGCATGAGTTTGCTGTTGTTTTCTATCAGTTTATAACTTAAATTTGGCGAAGAAGACATTTGATGTCAAAATAACGAAAGCGATGTATCAGATATAAGTTACCAAACATTTATACGAGAGTCAATCCTACTGGTAGTGGTTTTAATGAGGAAAACAAAAATAATGTGTTCAATGAACGTAAAATGATAAATAAATACAACTTCAAAGAATAACATACATGTACATGTATATCGAAAATTGCCTCTTTTTAGCACAAAAAATCAACATAGAGGCCTTAATAAATCGCTATCCTCCCATTAATTGTACAACAACTTTCCATAGATTATTAAATGTTTTACTTGAAAATATTCTATAATTCATGCATTTGAAGTTATTAAATAGGGAGTGCCTCTTTAATCAAGAGTAGAAATTTAAAGTTTTAGATAACTATTTTACTATGTCACGAAAGATACCACTTCAATAGAACCTTATGGATAACAAAGCTGCATATGTCCCAGAATAAGGTCATCGTTTTGGCTCTAAATGGATTTTTTCGTACTTATTTCAAAGCGATCTTAAAAAAGAGTTAACTTTCACAGCTAACCGAGGAGTACGCCATGTTTTTGGCCAACGGATAGAGGAACGGAACGAGCACTACTGTAACAAGGTGAAATGCTGGATTTCTTAACTATTCTAGGTTCTATGATATTATCATTTTAAAGTAAATGTAAAAATACATGTATGATGTATCAATAAAGAACATGTGCTTTCTCTCGAAAATTGTTATGAAAGCTTATCTAAACTGTTTCTATGTAACACCAAATTTACATATACTTTAATATTTGAAGAGGTCTTAAATATACATCTAGAAAAAAGTGAAACACCCCTAGAAAGTTATATATTATAGTAAAATTGTATCATGAAATCACCTTCAAATAAACGAAGGAAAAATGCTATAAATCGTATCAGCAACCCTCCGCACGAACTGCAAACAGTTTTGCACTGCAAGTGAAAGTAGATTGTCTCTAAAAAGATCCGAGGTTCATCTGAAGCAGAATAGTCAGGGCCAGAGTGGTCACCCAGGCACAGTGAAGGTTTACCGTCTGCTACTGAACGTATGAAGTTCGGGTGTCATCTGAAGACTCAAAATTGCATTTTTTACTCTAATTCGCCACCTAAAATCTTCCTATGACCTCCACAGTTCCATACTTAAATGTGTTTTTGATTTCGGATAAAACGGCACCTGTTTATTGTTTAACAATATCACCCGAAAGCCCAACATAATATTACAGTTTTGCCGTATTCTGTTTGCCAGAGGGTTGCTGTCACGGCTTACATTCTTCTTCCCTAGCTCAATTTGACAGTATTTTCATGATAAAGCTTCGTTAGATCAGTCACTCTAAAAAATCTAGGGGGTGCTTAACTTTTTTCTTTGTGTATATTTGGAGAGCTCTTGAATGAGATCGGAAATTATGTTGATGGGCACAATATTTGAACTGAAGACCTCTGCAACTCAATTAACGATATCAAAATTTCATTTGCAGCGCTATTTAATTAAACTGTTTGAATTGAATTGAAAACCTTTCTAGTCGTATTAATGCGCGCTACAATTTAATTAATGATATCAAAAATTGAATTGTACCGCAATTCAATTGATTTACTGCACGATAAAACTTATTTTAAGCTAACCTGGCACAAAGTGCCAGGTGAGCTTTTCCCATCCCATGAACTGTCCGTCTTCCGTCAGTATTTTGAGCCTATGTAAATTGGCGGGGTCATTTCTTGGTAGAGGTTCACTAGGCAATGCTACATGATAGATATCTAAGCTCTAGGCCTTGTGATTTCAGAGAAGATTTTTAAAGTTTTTCCAATTTGTTGCCATATCAACCAGAGCTGCATGAAATGGAATCCTTTCAATAAAATTGTTTGCGCTTTATACAAGGAACATGCCTGCAAAATTTCATTAATAATGGCTTAGTAGTTTCAGGGGAGATGCCGCAAACATAAGACAATATATATCAGATATCTGGTTATTAATAAATATACCTGCTTGACATACTCTAACATATCATTTATAAACAGGACAAAAATTAAAGGGCTACTGACATCTCCTTGACGCGTTTCCCTTAGTACAAGGGAAATAACTTGTTTGTCCTTGCTTAGTACGTACACACGAGTTTAAGTTACTGTACATTGAATGTAAGAGGGCATAAAATTTGCCAGTTACACCTTTTTAATATCATTAGTGGCGTACCCGTAGCTTCGTCTATACTGAAGAGAAAAAGAAAGGCAGGGTAACAAAATATACCTTTAATAATATCAAAACGGCTATGTGTAGAAGTATGAAAAATCGGTCAGATAATTATCTTGGTCAATGTGCACGCGCTCATCGGCCTAAAATCACTCAAGCGTGTAATCTACCGTGTCACGCACGGCAAGCGTTGAAAAGCAAAAACCTCTACTAACCCCTAATGTTTACCCTGCGTTTCTTTTTCGCGTCAGTATATTAATGTAGGGTTAACGCACGTTTTTCGTGTTATAACATCTGCAGAATCCCGAGGGATGGTTGGTGCCCGAGCCCGTGAGGGCGAGGGCACCAACATATACCGAGGGTTTCTGCAGGTGTTATAACACGAAAAAACGTTCGTTAGCGCTATTCTAGCATAAATAGCATAAAAAAATCATAAAAATAAAAATGAAACGCTCTTACTGGTACGACGTTCAATAATGCGCGGGACAACGTCCGTGTTGTTTACGTCATATTTATGACGTCACCAGCGGTTTTTAAGCCCGGCACTGTTGACGCCGTACATGATGTAAGACTTGGGAGACAGGTCCATTGTTTACAATGGCCCTGTACTGCGCATAAATGAAAACGGGTTATAACGGCGCGTGAATCTCCCCGTTAACACACGTTTTTTCTCCTGTTAAAACACCGGCAAAATGGGCCAAAACAGCACATTTTATGCTAGAATGTATTTTGTTCAGCCCAGACGTTAAGTCTTTTATTTATAACAGAAGAAACTATTTTACACAGAACATTTATTAACGAAATCCCCCGATAGTTATTGGGGTCGTGTATGCAGTCTGACTTAAATATTGGACAAATAATACTATCTGACCATTGTTTAGGGAAACAACCAGATCCAAATATTTGTTAAAATTGAAACAATAATAGTTTTCGTTCCGAACAAATGGATGTACTCAAAGTTATGGTAATATATGTGTTGCTCTGCATGTGCGTTTCTGTTTGGTATGTACAGAAACCTAAAACTTTGAAGAAAGAACTTCCGAAGTAAGCTGGGGATCTCGCCGTGACGACAACAGTAAAAAGAACGTTTGCCATCTGTTGAAATATATTGTGCTATTTTTCTCTTGAAACATACTGTTCTTTTTATGCGTCATAAATATAGGTATTCAAATGAAAGTCGTTTTCTTCGTTAAACCTTTGATAAACAAAATCGTTTTGCACGCTTCTCAACGTTTTCACGCGCATTTTAGCTATGCCAGCTAGCTGTAGAATGGTTACTGTTTTACTAATAATGAATAATCATATGAATGGAGTGTAAACATATGATTAAAAGAAGTCTCGAAATGCAGAATTGGCAGGTTCTTTAAATACGGGTGATACGGGGTATAATAAGTTGTGCTTCAAGGACAACGTTTTGTAATGAAACATTTCATTAGGTTGACTAAATGCAAAGATATGCAACGGTTATGGTTTTCAATGCGAATCACATTATGTTAAACATTAAGTACACATTTTTCTATAATTGATTATTGTCAACCTTTTGCTTTGTATTTGAAACTCTAACTAATCATATTTCAACCTTTTGCAGAAAGATGATAATATCATAGCGTGCGAAGGTCGGGACAATTGTGTTTTGACGGATTTGCCACGTTATGTTTATATCAACTAGGTTGTGTTCTGTTTATAGCAACTAGGGTGTGCTTGCCAGACGTATAATTTAGAACAAAGACCTGAATAGAAGCAGGGGCAAACAAACCAAACTATTTTAAATAATAAATACTTTCAATATTCCTCAGGGAATAATAATTATAACTGTTTTTCTATTTAAAACAACTATGAATATGATCAACATGTGAATTTAAAAAGTGTAGACAAATTTCTTGAAAAAGGCAATATTGCCGAAAATTTGAATTAAAGAGTTGTTTTAAATAGAAAAACAGTTATTTTAAATAACCATCAAAGTCAAACGAACTTTTAAATATTTAATGCTTGCATTAGCGTTTTCAATCAAGACGTGTCTACGGAAGGTTTTGCATTAATGTTATACATATCCAGTTACCGTTCCAAATAAAGTGTGATCTGGCTGGCTTTTTGTTTGGTGGGGCCACTACACATTTCGTTACTTAGAAAACCGCACAAATACTCTAAATTTTATTCTTCGATGAAAACTGTAGAAGAAAGAATCTTGCATACCAGATGGGGATATCTGCGGATTTTACCAGTGCTGGAAAATCTCTTCTTGCATATCGGATCGGCATTTCTGGTGATTTTGCCCATACCGGAAAAACCGGTCTGGCACCCCTCCTATGCCAGACGACTCTCGTGAATCACTTATGACGTAACGTTATAAACATTGTGACGTCAATTTCCCAAACACAACGTCGGAAAATCGTTTGTTTTTCATGATAATTCATCATTTTGGTTAGTTTGCATTTAGAAATCCACTTTAAAGTGCAAGACGGCATGCAAGAAAAAGTTTCCATCATGAGACACTTGGCTCAGATGGAAATATCCGTCACCTCGGGTAACTGTTTTACGGGAACTCGGCAGAGCCTCGTTCTCGCCAAAACAGTTACCCTCAGTGACGAATATTTCGATCTGAACCTCGTGCTCATGACAGAAATTATTAATCTTACACCCACCCGTGTAAGACAACTAACGTGAATTACTTATGATGTAACGTTATAAACAATGTGACGTCACTTTCCCAAACACAGCATCTAAAGAACGTTTGTTTTTATATTAAAATGCATCATTTCGATAAGTTTGTTTTTTAAATATCTATTTCAAAGTGCAAGACGGTATGCAAGAAAAAGTTTCTTCCATGAGATACTTGGTTCAGATGGAAATATCCGTCACTTCGGGTAACTGTTTCGCGGGAACTCGGCAGAGCCTCGTTCCCGCCAAAACAGTTACTCTCAGTGACGGATATTTCGATCTGAACCTCGTGCTCATAAAGATTAAAAACTTATAAGATTAGAACAAAGGCTCACAATGCTAAACAAAATAATAAAAAATGAATTTGCCATCGATGCAGATAAACAGCGGAAGAAACCTCTTGATAATTTTGCAACACTCCTTCCAACCCGTTCTGTTATTCAGCTATAACTTCGCTATAGTTGTTTTTATGTTATTAAAGCGAATGGTGAATGTATTCAAATTGCGGTGGTCACATTGCAGGGTATGGCTTGTCCACACACTTTTTCTAACTTGCAATTCTTATGTCTTAACCTCCCACTCTATATATTCTCACTTTCTTTATTTTATTTCCTTCTTGGACCCTTGGCAAAACATCCAGTTTGTTGAATGTGGTCAATTTGCGGAAAAGAAGCAAGAAACAGACTATATTATCGTTGGACATGTTGTCTGTTCAAAATGACATAGTCGTGTAACTATTACTGGGAATAAGGACAGTTTTGTTAAAGGGGTTGGGGCGCTTAAGCGCATGGTTAGAGTCTCAGATTCCTATCCCGGGGTCGTGGGTTCGAATCCCGACAGAGACATATGACGACCACGATCTCTACGATCTCTACTTTGGGAAATGTAAATCAGCTCAAAATGTCTCAAATTTAGGCGGTGCAGACGTTTTATGGAAGCTTCTGTAAGATTTAAGGGCTTCGCTTGGATAACATACGACGATAATTTGCAATAATTGCAATGAATGAATATGCTTTCTAAGCAAATAATGAAAACATGATATATCAGAAATCAGTGAACATTTTACTGTTTAAAACCAAAAGTTTTTACACACATATCGATAGACAAATACTACAAAAATGCTTTTATGAGAATTTATTACAACACAGCGGTCCAAGAATTTAAAATTGGCACCCTGAAATCGTCGAAGAAAAATCGAAAAGAAGTTGCTGGGTCTTTTGATATTTCTATTTACCAGTATCAAACTTATCAACTGGATTGTACCGCAAAATAATGTGGATTTCAATATAATCCATCACTTATCTTATCCTAAGGGTAACTCATTGAACGACTTCATTGATCCGGGATTCCCAAGGTCTTTTCTCTTCAATATACAAGAGGCTATACTAGATCTCGATCGCGGCTGTCATCTTTTTAAATAAGATATAAAAATGCCATTAGACAACTTCTAGTTTATTAGGAGGACATCATGACGTATATTGACCCCCTTTATATATATGAATGAAGTTAATAATAAACATTATTTTTCTATTTTGTGCCTATATATAAACTTTATATATTCACATTATTTACCGATCTATGTAAGCACAAAGATACAAAGTTCTGACTTACAGTAATTAGTTTGTGTTTAAATTAATAAATAAGTTTTAATCAGCAATTAATACCCTTTTAACCAATTTTATTGTAGTAGTTCTATATAGTAAAAAGTAACGATTTATTTGCCTGAAATGTATGTAAAATAAAAAGTAGAGAAAGTTAAAAGTGACGAAGATATACAACTTTGTTTTTTTCTGTCACTTTTATTTTGTCAGGAAATATTCAACTCATTAGTTTAGTTCAACATGTCAAATATTTTTCATATACTTATTCCCAAAATTTATATTTGCTGACGAAAAATATCACCAACTGCAATACATGATCTTTATAACATTCATCTACAAAAAAATAACAACCAGCACAAATATCTCGTAGTTTCCCTTATGTTATACTTCAATAAATTATTTAGTCAGAAGTATTCGATGACTTATATATAATATACACATATCTTGATAACTTGAGCAAATGTAGGACATATAAAAAGGGGGTCAATATACGTTTCCGTAATTCATACTCTTTTTACCAATTTTATTGTAGTAGATCTACATAGTGAAAAGTTATGATTCATTTATGCTGAAATGTAAGTAAACTTAAAAGTGGAGTAGGTTAAAAGTGAGGGAGAAATATTTCTTTCTGTTTTCTATCACTTTATTTTGGCAGGAAATATTTAACTCATTAGTTTAGTACAATGTGTCAAATATTTGTCATATACTTATTCCCAAAATTTATATTTGCTGACGAAAAATATCACCAACTGCAATACATGATCTTTATAACATTCATCTACAATAAAATAACAACCAGCACAAATATCTCGTAGTTTCCCTTATGTTATACTTCAAACAGTTATTTAGTCAGAAGTATTTGATGACTTATATATAATATACACATATCTTGATAACTTGAGCAAATGTAGGACATATATAAAGGGGTTCAACATACGTTTCCGTAATAATGCATCTAGCAATTAATATCTGCTCCAAGAGAAAAGAATAAAATTCTGAAACTGTAAAGACGTACTAATGCACGAGTGTAAAATAAAGACCTACAAATGATCAGATCATCTGTAGTTTGATTAGCAAATGTATATTACACGACATAAAAAAGACTTACAATTGAGTAGAACTAATAAAAAAGATACAAGTTTTTACTATACAACTTACTATTCCTATCCCTTAAAATACGAAAACAGGTTTTTGCTAAAATCCTTATCATGTCTGGGTGGATGAACAAAAAAAAGTATCTGCTATAGTATGAAATTTATCACACAGCGTGTTGGCTTTCTCAAAAAGTTATTGTCTGTAACATGTATACACTGGACAGTCTAGCAAGACGTGCATCTACGTTTCTACTACGTTACAACAAAAGGGAAATTTTCTGTCACTTACAGGCAAGTTTTCATAACGTCCTGTTTCTATTCTCAATGGGGCAACACCACATTTAATTTTTGCCAACGAAGACCTATGTAAATATGGCAAGTTCATTTTACAAAAAGATTCAATCGTGTGTGTGGTCTTGAAGAGCCTATCAGTTCTTAGTTTGTTACCTCCCCTTCCATTTGCTGCAGACACACTTTCAAGATCATTACTCCAGCTCATATTGTGAATTTGCATCATTTTATCAGACATATCCTTCAAAAATTGTTTACAAGAGAAAGGCATACATATATATCTATCTAATCCAAGCGAACTTAATTTGTCCTTTACACTAAAGGACCAATTTGTACATCTATTATTTCCTTTACCTTAAGACCAATTAAATATTTTGCTATTGATTCTTGCATTATCATAATTCAGACATCTATACCAATTGTTATAGACAGCTTTCCATTGTTCTTCTTTAATTTGCTTCCAGCCCATATCACCCTGTACCGCTGTATTTGGAGTGTACTTGCCTGTACCCAAGTAAAAACCTCATTGCTCTGTTGTGTACCGCATTAAATAATGCTAACATAGCTTGCAAATTATTTTCACTTTCAACAATGAGCACAATATCATCTGCATATAAAAGTATACATACATTTTCATTTCTAATATTAACACCTTTACATGTACGTGAATTCTTGACCAAACTTGTAAAATCATTTATGAAGATGTTAAACAGAACTGTTGATAAAGAACAACCTTGAAGCAATCCATTATTTACATTCAACCATTCGGTAAGGTGTCCATTAACTCTTACACAACAAGAAATATCACTGTATAATGACTTTATTGCCGAGAGCATTTTTGTAGACATGCCATTACCCTCTAGCTTATGCCACAGCAAATTTCTATCAACTGAGTCGAAAGCTTTTTTAAAATCGATAAAAACACAGAAGGTAGACTGATTATTTTTCTTGCGTGTCTCAATGACATTAGTTAAGCTCGATATATGGTCAACTGTGCTGCGCTTTTTGCGGAAACCATTTTGCTCTTCAGCAATAAGACCATTAGCATCAGTCCAATTCACAACCCTATTATTCAAAATACTAGTCTAAGAATACATCTTATGAACAACCGATGATAAACTTATTCCACACTATGAAAGTGGGTCCTTTTTATCTTTACAACCTGATTTTGGAATGGGATTTATAATATTTTTAGACTACATTGTTGGCACTTGTCCATTTTGAAAACAAACATTAAATAAACTATGTAACATAAGCACAGAGGCATCATTTTTTAACACTTCCGATGGTGTTCGATCCACACCTGCCGCCTTA
The DNA here is from genome assembly GCA_022818135.1 of Saxidomus purpurata. Classification (NCBI taxonomy): domain Eukaryota; kingdom Metazoa; phylum Mollusca; class Bivalvia; order Venerida; family Veneridae; genus Saxidomus; species Saxidomus purpurata. The sequence continues at coordinate 5,954,596 of JAFMSR010000011.1, forward strand.
CCGAGTTAAGCCTTGTCTACAGCTTTAACATCTTCCGTGACACTGATAATCTGATCTAGATAAGCATCAACTAAATTTGTTGACGTTACATGAGAATTACAATCAACACTCTCTGCATTTAACAAGTTACAGAAATCTTGCTTCCATTTATTTAGAACATTTCTAACATCGTTTGATATATTACCATCATCAAGCAGTACTTGCATAGGTATAGAGCTGTTACGCTCTGACACAATACCAACTTTACCAATTTTCTTCCAAAATATAGTATGATCATTTTCTAAACCAGACAGTCGGTCATTCTGCATATTATACCAATTAAAACGTTTGCAGCGCTGCACCTCTCTATCAAAGCCTTTTCTAATAGCTACATAATTATGTTTAAGTACAGTCTTTTGCGCTCTCACGTTACATTTCAACCACTTTCTCTCTGCATTATGTAAATCTTTAAACATGTATGTAAGAGTTTGATTCAACCATGGCTTTAATTGCCTATTTCGCTTAACAGATTGCGCATTAGAAGTAGCTTTTATTTTATGTTTTCCAGTGAATTATAGAGTTTTCTCAGTGAAATAAAAGTGATAATCCACAGTTTTGAAACAGTGGATTACCATTTTTATTTTTCACTGTTATGCAATCTTTAGCCCGGATTTGCGTCAAAAAGTATACCGAGCGTTATTAATGCTGGAGACCATGCGACGATGACGTCGTTTAAATGACGTCATTTGTTCTATGTTTTCTGATGACGTTTCCCGCGATTTTCGATGTTTTATAGAAACAAACTCAATAAAAATAGAGTTTTAACCATAAAATAAACAGAAAAATTGTTGGTATCGGTGTAATTTCACGTTAATTTCACTCGTGAACACCAAAAGTAGTTATTTTCACTCGTGGCTGCGCCACTCGTGAAAATATCACTTTTGGTGCCCACTCGGTGAAATTATAACGTGATCTTACACCGAAACCAACAATTATCCTCTATATCATACATTTCACCATTGACAATGTTACATAAACCATCATAAGCAATATCTATATCACACTGCATTATCATGCCTTGCTCAAGTTTATCAATAACTGCATTGATTTCTGCCAGTTTATCATTAGCTGAAAGAAAGGAGCTGGGTACATCCTTGATGTCAAATTTAACAAAACTAGGCACATTGCCAGTAGACTCAGTAACCTGAGAACGCATTACAATACTTGCATCTATTTTCCAAGAAATAACAGAATGATTGTTATGCTTTTCAATAGCATCCACGCATATTTAACATATATTGTGGTTAGTAGTATATTGCCAATGTAATACCATAGAGGTATGCACTTTTTCTTTCAAATTGAGTAAAGTGTTGAGTAATGTAAAGTTTGTTATGTAAATATATTACTCAAGTTAGTTACTTTTGCTACAGTCTGAGAAAACTGTGCAATATTTCTCTTCCACAAACAAATTATTCATTTTGGTCAGAAACATACTTAACTTCATTGAAAAAATAGAGACAAACCTTGAAGCTAGTTTTACAGATAAAAAGTTTGGTCAGAATAAAAATATGCATTTTATTTTATGTTTTTCTTTAACTAATAATTTAATTTTAATAAAACTTATTAACTTTAAGTGAGAATAAGATTTTTTTTGCAAATAAAATCAGTGGGTTTTACCGTTGCAGTCTTTTATATTCTATTCGAATGACTTCCTATATATGGATAATGTCAAATGGGAGTCCGTCTTAAATATATGGTTACGCCGATTTTCAATACTAGCTTTATTAGCACTTCTCACGTATTTTATATATTCATTTCAGTTTCACTATAATTGTACATTATTATTTTGTGCTTATATGACATGAAACATGACTGGGGAATGCCTTCGAACATCTAAAACATTTAAGATTATGAAAAATCCGCATTAATATTATGTAAATACTTGTGTGAAATAAAGATAATGTCCGTCCGTCCGTCCGTTCGTCTGTCTGTCTGTCTGTCTGTCTGTCTGTCTGTCTGCCTGTTTGCTTGTTCCGTTAATATATATTGTACATGTAAACTGCCAGATATAGTTGGTGATATGGTGAAATGTGACAACAAATATTGCAAACTTAAATAGTTTCAAAAGAGACGCCTAGGTTATACAGACACTGTCCGTGTTAAAATGGCTTTTTAAATATTGTTCCTGGTAATGTGTGATGTCCATATTAATACTCACTTCAATATGGTACAGTTTTCTGATCTATTTATACTTCGATACAGATCAGATGAAAATATTGTTACAAATCATACACTTATTACATATCTCTTTCTCTAAATATATGATACATATCTAATGGTGATACATATCTATGCACAAAATGTATATATTATTTCATATATTGCATTTTTGATGTAACTTTATGCAATTCATTTTGAACAGCTGTTACTTGTTAGCCATTGTACGACATTGGGATATAGGAAATGAAATAAGTCACGAAACGCCATTATTAAAGTTCTATCACAGACATAGAAAAGTATTCTATGGCTCTGGTTCTATATCAATTTTCGTTAACATGAAACTGATAATAGGTCGAGATGTTGTCAGATATATACAAGTACATGTTTGAAAAAAGTACAAAACTCTTGTTCATGAAAAAACACAACACATCGCGTCTGTTTGCTATTTCACAAGGCCATTACAGTTGAACATGTGCTGTTGGCCACCTCAGTTAAGCAGAAACGTGCCACTAACTTCCAATACTGATGAATCCTGAGTTCATACAGTATTGGTAGAGTTATGGCCCTTGACTAAATGCAAATTGGCGATTTTCAACTTGTGTCGCGCTTAACCGAAAAGTATTTGAACAACTATATTGAAACTTATGTTAAACACACGTGGAAGTGTCCTTCTGGGTTTTTGGATACCAATTTATTCCAGTATTGAAAATTATTCCAGTCCGAAAATCCAATCCACACCGTTCAACTGTTGAAGAATACTGGTTTTCGTCTGGAGTGTTGTTTAATCAGAGACAGTGTGTAGAACACAGGTTGCTCTTTGATGATCCACGTATCGCTCCTCCGACAAAATGTACATACACAATTCTCGATCGAAAGTTCAGCATAGATCCAAACTTCTAAACATATGGGGCAGATTAAAATAAATGAAAACTCTAAACTTCACATTGGAATAACTTTTGACGTATATTCCAAATACAATGAATCAAAACAGATAAACTTCTTGTCCACGTCAAAATAACGTTGAAGACTTGAAGAATAAAATTAAGGTTATGCTCTAATTCAGTTACCTCAAACGAGCGTAAATCATTTATAGCCTATATTTCTTTCTAAAACCAATACCTATATACCATACTTTCATTATGGGTTAATAAAAACAAAACACTTTTTACAAGGGATGAGGCCCGTAAGCCAACTGTCAAGTTTATTTGCGCAAACGCTATACATACATGTACATTCGTTCAATCTTAGCTACAACCAGTAAATCAAAAATAACATCAATCAATTGGACTGTAAACATGCGCAATGGTTGGCTTGATGAATAAAGAAATTTGAATGCCAAAGTCAGGTTAATGCTGCGACCGGGCTACCCAACCCTACTCCGTCGTGGGAGGGGGAGGGGGAGGGGGTAGGAGAATCCATGCTCAAGACCAGCGAAGACCTCTCAAGTCCCATGACATACCCGAAAAAATGTTATGCCAAAAATTAGACGAACGTGCATAAACACATCCAATATGAAACGACTAACATCATATGGTGCGAAGTGCATGAAATAATCCTTAAAACAGTATTTTACATGCCTTTAGAAATTAACGTCGACGGAGACGAAACAATGACCGATTTACTTACATAATCATTATCACTTGTTTTAACTATGTAACTGTTCGTTGTAAGACATGAATTACAAATAAAAATGTTGATGCACAGCACTTTGAAAATGAAAATTCTGGCTCGGAGGATGTCTGAAACAATCTTTCATCAGATGATATCTGAAAACACAAAAATAATTGTCATAACAGAACATATGGCACATAAAACCTTTTTAAAAAATTTGAGTGTAAACAATCTGGAGACGAAACCTCGATTGGTTCTTCAATACCCAATACACACTTAATCGACTACCATCTGTGGTTCTTTTCCCGCCTGTTATGCACGAGCATATTCTTAAGATAGCTCCAATCCGCTTACTAGTAATTCATCGATTACTGACAAATGGATGTGCACAGTCCAACACCACGAACTATAATATAAATTGGTATGTCCACGACGAGTTCCTATACATGCACTGGGGGATCCATTGTAATACTGGTAGGTGAATTACAGAAAACAAACAGTTGTTCGTGGTTTAATTCTTTATGTATATGCGGAAATGTTGTACTCGATTTGTACCAGTATGAAACGTAGAAGAAAAATAAAAGCCATGAAATAACAATAACAACAGAGTCTTAGAAATATATTAATTTATAAAGACATTATAACATTACCATCAGACATTTATACTTCTCTAAGTAATTTATAATTGATACTTTCATGTTAATAAGGATTGCGAATAACACAGTATCTTACACATTAATATCATAGCACAGTGGTTTTAAACTAAAATACATTAAAAGATATACATAACCCACAGATGAAAATACACTGCTCGACATCATAACACATACATGTACATCTATACATGACATTTTACAATCTTTTTGCATACCTAATCTATGGGAATAAAGTCATTCTCCCCTTCTAAATTCTAACAAACCCCCTGGTGCTGTGTGCTAATCAGCTGTTAACAGTTATACAAATTATTAAGTACATGCATGTTACATGTAGATAAAGACCTAAAACATCCTATAGTGAAGATACAATCAAATATTTCTTCAACAAAGAAATAAACTGGAGAGACCATAAAAGGTATGACTTCACTAAATAGACAGGACATGCAACCAGTCAATATGTGTAGGAATCTAACAGACCTATAAGATGGCTGTGTCCTCTGATTGGTCCATAATTTTAGATGTATCTATACGGCTCACTCTATCTATGTTGCTGTTGTCCGTATCAGGCGAGATTGCAGCCCAAAGGGGTGTTATGACTACCTCCCATCTTTTATGGAGGGCCCCAGGGGGTGTTTGACGGCGATCCCTGAGATAATTTGTCCTGATCGGGGCTTCTACAAGGAGTACTGAATGAATCGGCACTGCTGGTGTGGGACAGGCTTGGAGACTGGTGAGGTGTGGCAAGCACGTCCGAGCCGGCATCTATGCCCCCACCTTCCGCACTTAGGAGTGTCACCCCCAGAGACATTTCCTCTATCTTTCCCAGCTTCTGTGTCCTCACCTACTCGTTAGATAAGATAACGGCTTTCTCTTTCCTACTTTTGGAAGACCTATCATTCATTTTTCCTTGATTTTCCAACGTTACCTGACTGCTCCTGCAGATTAGAGCAGACTCCTCTAAACTTAATTCCCCATAGATGTCCCCTTGTGGATTGGCCCTGAATGTTGAATTAAGCCTCCCTAATTGCCCCTGGATTAATACTCTCCACAGCTTCCCGAAAATCAGCTTGATTTCTGTGCGAAGTCTGGAAACTTGACTCGGGTTTGTAGAAGATATTTGAAAGGCAGGGACACCTCATTGTGTCTGCCTTTTGCAAGACTTCTTTTTTACTTAAGCCTACCCACAGTTTGGCTACGGCTGGGCCGTGTGGTTTGAAGGTCTTTGTGCATTCCTAGGTCCCTTCCTGTCAAACCACCGGATATTAAGCGCTTTACAGTCAATGTCGCCGCGTGTGGGGAGACCTCACCTCCCTTCATGTCGGGAACGAATACCGAAATTGATATTCAAATATTCGTATAGCTTATTCGAATACATTCGAATATTCGAATGAAAATTCGATATGTTCGGAATCCGAAATTTACATGTCCGAAAAAGGGAAACGTCGAGTTTCTGTAACCTGATGATAAATTGAATGTTAAGATTTTTCTTACACTAGAATATTGTCATTACGCACCCCTTGCGGATATCTGTCGTGTTTCCGACCGGCTCGTAAAAGGTAATAAACATGTTTCGTCATTTTTTGGCAACATTTTTAAAGCACAAATGCGGACGAAAGTTTAACTGTTGACCTTTTTTATTTTAATTATGTGTAGATCTGGAAGTTAAGCTGTGAAAAATAGTTACAGTCTCGTAAAACATCTTTTCGCGGCCGATCTTTTACTAGTTGTTTTACGTGTTAATTTTATGCGATCGCGCTTTGAAAATGATATACAAAATGTTATTTTCTCCCTCAATTTGTTTTGGACAAAAATTCTATCGGCGGTTGCATATTTGACAAATGTGAAATAACTTACAGTCGACTATCTTTGCATTTACGAAAGACAATTAGCTAACTTAAATAGAAGGTGCGAGACAATGATTACACGTGTCAATAATTAAACAACCACTTGTAGCAATTTATGGTCGTAATTTGCACATCTGATAGTTGTTATCAAAACACCGATCGACCAAAAGTTGGCTAATAAACGATTAATTAAATTGTAAACGGGTCCATATAAAACATTAATGTATGACCTGAGGGGTTTATTACAATGGATTATTTAATAGATAAATATTGAATCAAACTGAAGTTTTAAAAATTATCAAATATGCGAACATTTTGAATACGAAATTTGCATTCGAATATTCGGAAGGAATACGAATATTTGAATATTGGTTCCTATCTTTATAGCAATGATGGAATCATTTAACATTATCTACATAGTCTTAAAGAGAGGTATCGAGGGGAGCGGTGGTGTAGAGGTTTAGGTGCCTGTCGCTCATCCCGGAGGTTGCGGGTTCGAGCCCCACCAAGGTCACGACCTTACCTTCTCATTTGATACCAGTACTGGTTTTTCCAGGAAGCGGACTCGTGAGTGACTCGATAAGCTAAAATTATCTTCACAATCGAGCTAAAATAAATTAGTATAAACTAAAGAGAGGTAGGCCTAAAGTTCAATACCGGGTCTCTTTGGGCCAAACAAAAACAAATGCTAGCCTTGGACTCTATGTATATCTCCGTGAAGGAAAGCAAAACCCTTGTTAGCAGCCAGAGAGTGCAGTATGTTCAATCCTCCAGGCAACTGGAAAGAGGCATGCAGCTGCTTGTCGGTAAATAATCGTTTCTGAACCTCTGCTGCATCTTTTTCATTATCTCGGTGTAACAAGACCCTCGATTGCTTCATATTTCATCCACTCAATCTTATCGTAATGCTCAAACCTCTAGCGAAACGACTACCAGACAGATTGGACATCAACTCGTATCACCTGACCCTTAGGTAGGTGTCCTACGCCTCACATTTGCCAACAAAGGAGCAACAAAGGAGCATATCACAGGGTAAATGTCACAGCTTGTGACCCCTTGATTATTTGGGGTTGTGATGCACCCACCTTGAATATAGCCCAGGGCACCATCTGACTATGGATGTTGAGCCTTAGATAAGGGAAATATCCCTGAGTATGTGCAAGGGTGATGTTCAAATGAACCCTTTTGACATTGAGGGACTGGTGTGTACCCCCTTTGATAATCATGGACCGGGGTTATCCCCCTTGTCCCCAGAGCACCATTTGAGTAAGAGGGCTGTGGTCTAGACAAGGGACATATCCCCCAAGTATTTTTCACGTGTTGTGCGGAAACATACCCGTTTGACTAGGAGGGCCTGGAGTGTTATTCTCTGAAACTACCCTACAGCGTTGTGTATAGTCAGACGTCAATGTCCCCTCCATCCAGCCAACAAAGTCTCCCCATCCCCTTCCAATTTGACATATTTGCTTACGAACCAAACTGACAAACTGACAATTGCAACCATGTTAGAGGCGGGTATAGAAGGAGCAATGTACCTAAGCCCCGAGATTATATCATCCAACTTAATAAGGGCCTGACCGGCGGAGGTCTTACTAGGATCTCCATAGGTCCCAACATATTAAAAATTCCGAGTTGTTTTAAGTTGAAGAAAACAAACAGCTGCAAGATGGTGGGAATTATTTTTGCAGACACAGGAGATTGTTAGAAATTTCGGCGATGATTATGATGTAGATATAAGGTTTACATTACACCAGCATGACATCGCCTGTGTACTATATTTTCAGGGGTCTTAAGACAAACGGTCTTTCAAGTAACATGATCTACTCCAAGAAATTGTGTACAGGATTTTACAAATATGAAAAGGAGCCTTCCTCAGTAAGATGATCTTCTGCAAAGCTCTTTCTTATACTAAGTATTGTCAGGAATTCTATATATTCTATTTATCAGGAATTAAAACTGCCAACTTTCCTGCCGTTTGTACATTGTACAGTTATTGGAAGAGTTCTGCCGACAAGCAGAGAAGATAAGGTATTGTCATGCATCTTGAAGATAAATACCATCTGCACCGATAGACACCACCAACATGTGCGATTGACGGAAAACGGGGTAATACAAGTTGATAATCGATGTTCGTACTTAATTTCTCAATGCAAACATTTATGTCTTGTATATTGTAAGGTTGATAAGTGAAAATGTTCATTTTTTTGGTAAAGTTTGTATATAACCATAAATATTGTACGATTGACGTATGGCCCAATATTTACTGTGGTAATATATCATACCGGCTGGGGTGGGTACAGAGGGTCACTTTCCATGCTTAAAGTGTCTGTGGCGAAAGTGCGACATGGCAGAAATCAGCCAACATAGTTTAAGCCCTCACTTTACAGATTTAAATACAGTAATCGAAGACTAGAAATGGCCAGTAGAGAGTTATTTTCCATTGACCGTTGTATTCTTGATTCTCCTAAATCATCATATCCTACTTTTATTGAATTTCGACTTTCGGCAGACAGTACTCATTTGAAATTATTTAAGTTCGATAAACATTCTACAATACATATCAGATTAGAACTGTTTATCTATGACATACTTTACCGCGGAAGGATATAGTGGAACACTATGTCAGAAAGATGGACTATTAAGCTATGACAGACGTCACTGCGGAAGGATTTAGTGTCCTGTGACATTAATACACAGCACTTACGGTAATATGCGTGTTGATATATTTTCCTTTCTGTTACAAATTGGCATAAAGAAACCTAAGACATTAGGAAAAGTCTTCCAAAGCAAGTTGAGGATCTCTCCATGTCTACGACACCAGTGAAAAGCACGTTTGCCTTTGCTAGTTTTCTTTGAAACATAACTGTTCTTTTCATATTTCATCAATGTATACATGTATATTTGAATGAAAATCATTTACTTCGTTTAACTTTTGAAAAACAAAATAGTTTTACATGCTTTTAAATTTACTTCACTCCAAGTTTCTACACTGCATTTATAACAAAACCAATTTCATTTGGCCGGGCGTTGTGTCAATGATTCAAATGCAAGGATACGGCGGATTTGTGCGCTACCAGCTAGTTATATAATGGTTACAGTTTTGCTACATTCTCAGCCATATTCACTTGTGTTTCAAGGCCAACATTTTGAATTAAATTCAAAAATTAATTCTTCATGTTAACTTAACGCACAGATACGCAACGGTAATGATTTTAATGTGAATCACAATAGATAGCTGTCAAAATCAAGATTTATACGTATTATATTTCAACCTTGTGAAGATAGATAATATTTGTTTGTAGCAACTAGGCTATGCTTGCCAAACGTACATTTTAGAACAAATACTTGTATAAAAGACATGGCAATTAAACAAAACTTTAGTAGTATGAACTACTAATAGCGTTTTCAATAAGAAAGTATCAACGGAAAGTTTTGCATAAATGGTATATATATATATGTGTGTTGATGGAGAGTAATAAAACCACGTAAGTATGATTTGGATTTCCGTTGCTAGAACAACTATACATTTTGTTACCAATGAATGTTACGCTGTTTATAAAAACAAACTGACCGCTAATATACTGGAAGTTATTCGTAAGTGTTTAATTGACCTTTCTGTCTATTTTCAGTTATCCGTTAATTAAGATACTTCGTTAACGCACCATTCACATCATCAATATTTAGAACAATGTTATTTTTCAAACTCGGATCATATTTATTCTCTAGTTGGTAAGGAACTTTAAATACCACTTAATTTCAGCTGCCTTAATTATCACTTTTATTTTGCAAGTGCAAAATTTTCTAATATATTTATCATGCACCTTACGAGTAAGGACGACATTATATGTGCTAAAATTCCAGGGTAAAGTGTCGCTTCATAAAGATGTTTACTTATGTTTATGTTATGTTATGCCAGATGACAGCAGTAGGCAGGACTTGGTAGAAAATAGTTTTTTGACAGATGAACGAGTTTATTTATAAATGTAGAATATAACTGCGACCAGTATAGCGTCGGTCATCTATATACATTGTCCATTCAAAAGACTAGAAACCCCAAAAGTGCAAATGGTCACAAAGGTGAAAATGGTCACACATGTGAAACGATTTTACAAAATTATCGAGAACCGTGAGATTCTAATCTTAACCCTAAATCAAATATGATTAACATGTATCAAAAGGTTTTTAATATAGGGTAAAAATATTTCACATTTGAGTTTTATGTATAATTTGAGAATTATGGTAAGAGTGACCATTTTCACATTTGTGACCATTTTCACATTGTGACCATTTTAACATTTGGTTGCCCTACAAACGACGTCCACATCTCTTCTAAAAGCACGATGTGGTTAATTTGGTCAATTTCAACAAGACTTTGCAGTAATGTTCCTTGGATGGTCCTCTGGTTCCCATGAAAACCGAAAGGAAAACCCAAAACAATTTGACGAACTCTTTTACATATGGTGTAAACTTATTTAATGTTTGTGACCATTTCCACATTTGTGACCATTTTCACATTTGGGGCTCCTACGGTTGTGTTTCTTTAGATTGAAAGCCGGATTTGAATTAATTGCATTGAAAAGATAATACATATAAAGTAGGAAAATAATTTGTCAAAAAGGGGATTTTTGTATTACAAAACACAAATGCATATTTTTCTTAATCACGATCCAGACATACAAATTAGGTCAATCACACTCACAAATCTCATTGGTTACTGCGATTGACCTTCTTTTTGGCAACCAATCAAATTCACTGACTTGAAATTGCAGTCAGGTAAATCTCTCCTTTTTTGGACTCAGAAAATTACATTTTGTTAGGTATAGGCATGGTAAGAGACATGCCTAGGTTGCATTCATGAATACAAGCTAATATAAATGCTCTCATGGACGAATCTTTATAAAATTTGCTTCAAACCAAATCAAATCAAAAAAGTTATTGCATTTGATTGGTGTAATTTCGGTGGTAAAATAGATAACATCTCACGAATAGCGATATCAAAAGAAATGTTGATTGCAAAGAGACAAGTGTTCATTGATTATTTTAATTTAGTACATATTTATTTTGATATCGTATACTTGTATAAATTACACATTTTGTAATTTTGCAGAATACATTCGAACGCACATAACCCTATCATATTAAATTAATATTAATGTATATGGTATCGACTGAGAAACAAGGTTTTACAACTTATATCAATCGCTTTTGAGACTCGGTCTAGATTGAATAGAAACCGAGACCCTCCGATCCTGAGCCGAACTCTTTATCACTGCTCTATGGCGGCTCTAAATTGAATCTTGATTTCCGAGAAATCTGTAATGACAATCGAAATTAATTATGCTAGAATATAAATAGAGAAAAACTTTTTTTCTAGAAAAAATCCATCAAAACCTAGCTGTGAAACTATGAAAAGAAGAGATGGCGCTTAGAAAGATTTTGATAAAGCAATAAGAGAAGAAACGGAACTGAGACAGATGTTGAAGCAATGAAAAGAAGAAGTGTTGTTGAGGAAGGGGATGAAGTAGGTGGGAAGAAAGAGCAAGACCCTGTAATAGAAGCCAGTGAAGAGTATGCGGTAAATATGCGGTTTTCTTTCTGTGCGACATTTACAAAGAATCTATTTATAAGTTTACTCGTTTAATGAAATAACATGCACACCTTAACTCTGCGTTGACGCTTAATAAACGTTTCTTCAGCATAGATCAGATACTTTTATTCATGAATAGACGCGAAACGTTAAAAATGGATTACTCAGTTACGGGCACGAGATAGAGCGATACTTAAGAAATAGTATACGTTCAAGCGTTTTTCGTCGTCTAATATAACCTGTTTGGAGTTCTGACGCGCAGTAATTAACCAAGAAGGTCGTAGAGAATATTGGATTATCAATAACAGGTGTATTGTGAATAAATACTTAATAAACTAAGCTTATAAAGAGGTTCCCCCATTTCTTATGCGGAAGGTCATGGGTTTACGAAGGAGAATCACATGATCAAAATAGTCTCTAAACAAAAGTAAGTCTATGAAAAATGTTACAAAATAATAAAAGCCTTTAGGCTGTAAATGTAAAATGTTGCCTATCCTATAATCACCTGCCAATTGTGCTGAGAACCATAATATCTGTGTAGCTCTAGAATACTTTGATGTTGCTATATGATAGGCTACATTTTACATTTACAGCTAAATGGATTTCATTATTTTCTTACATTTTTCAAAGATCTCCATTTGTTTACATATTTTTTTGATAATGTAAATCGCCGACGCTGGGTTCGAATCTCGACTGCGTCATACAATAGAAAAATGTTGCTGACAGCTCTCTTGCTCGTGTTTGTACATGAAGTGTTACAATAGGTCTTCAGAGTAAAAAAAAGTCTATCATTCCCCGCCCGTCAGCTGGTCAGGGTTTAGGGATATAAAAGACATGTATGATTAGAAAACCATAAAATTGCCCTATTTCCATCGTCATACATTAACGATTGATTAAATTGAAATTAAAAGAAATTGACTTTTCCTTTAAATAGATGTCTGAAACTAAGACGTTATTCGTAAAAATGGAACAGTATGTTTACATTTCAGACCGTACAACTTATGGAAATGTATGTATTTTAGAGTTTTATCGTAATGCCCCCAGAAGAGTTTAGATATTTCAGATTTCGGGGAATATTGCAAGATACAGAACGCGTCCCATTCCAGAGACACCACTGGTTCTTTAATATGCCCGGTGTACAGCACCGATACACCTCAGTTTTAAGTCACATCCGAAAGACAATTAGTTATGTTAGTGGATCATCTTTTGGGCGGAAATTCGGCAAGGGAATATGCTCTCAAAAAGTGCCTGTCATCCAAACGTAATAGCTGATATATCTCTTTTGACTGATGACGTTCTGTAATTTCCACGCGACGGCATGCATACTCTACATATGAACAATATAACGGTCATGTCAGCCCGGTTAGCTCGGGATAGCAGTACGATTCCCGGGGCTGACCAACTAAACTTACTTACAGTTTTTCGGATGAGACTTAAAACCGAGGTCCCATGTATGGGTTCTATAACCTGGCATGTATAAGAACCAGGGGTGTCTCTGGAATTTGGACGCTTTCTGTCTCTTTCATTATCCGCCGAAACCTCAAATAACTAACCTCCTCTGGGGGCATTGGTCATATCGGAAACGGCCCTCATATACGATACTATAACTGTCACCTATATCGTACACATAGAAAGCTGATTGACAGATTATTTGCATCGAACAATTCCGTTAGCTACCGTGAGTAGAATCTTTAACATGTTTAATGTCAGCATCTCACAAGATTCGAACTGTGTGTCAGTTAAGCAAAGAATGAGATCAAGAGTTTGTAATAAATAACGCTTTGACGTCACAGTTATGCTATGTCGCTTAACTTTGAGTTAATATGTTTCTGCCACCACATAACCACTTAATTATCACGTACTTAAACATGATTATTTTAAAGTGAGTGAAAACGAAAAGCGGTAAATAATAAAAGGAATACTTATCGTATCTTTTCTCGTTGGCTGCGTAGTGTTTTAATACTAATATCAACCGCCTGTTATACCATTAATTTATATTCGTATTTTTTCGTTAAAAATATACGTTTTTAGGCACAATATTCTGCCGGACATTATTACAAAATTGCGTATTTATCTAACCGTTTAAAACGTGAGATTCAGATGAGAAGCTAGAACGAAAGTATGGCGGAGTGGGGGGTATGTTCGTCATACACTTTAAGATATATGCTTCCTTCAAGAATTAAAAAAAAGGTTTTAACTAAAATAAATCACCATTTCTATTGAAAGATGTTTCGAAGTGTTTTATGATCATTATTTTTACAGGAATTTTGTTCATTTGTGAACAAAAAAGAGCTTGACAAGACAATGCGAAATGAAGGCACCACACATGGTCTGATCAAGTATATCGACCAGTCACTTGACGAATGGAAAGAGTGTAATGTTGCAGTCACTGGAAACACAGGTGCTGGCAAATCTAGTCTGATAAATGCTCTCAGAAATATGACAGCTGCAGATAAAGGTGCAGCAAAGGTAGGCGTTGTCGAAACAACTACAGAGAGTTTGAAATATACGTTTCCTAAAAATAAGTTTGTAGCTCTTTGGGACTTACCTGGAATTGGATCGCAGACATTTGATAGAGACCAGTATTTAAATAATGCGAACTTTTCGAGGTTTGACGTAGTTATAATAGTTACTAATCTCCGCTTCCTCGAAAATGATATGTGGCTGGCAAAGAAAATTTCTACCTTAGGAAAATATATACTGTTTGTGAGAACAAAAATTGATATAGATATGATGAATACAAAAAGAGATTACCCAACTGATTTTGAGGAAGAGAAGTTCATATCAAGTATAAGAGCTGACATGGCAGAGAATGTGCATCAAGGGGGGTTGACGCAGGTCAATATTGAGATATACTTGGTGAGCTCAGCGGAAACAGATTCATACGACTTCAAACAACTGAATGAAAGACTAAAAGGGCTTCTGAATATCAGAAACAAAGCTATCCCTGCAATACTGAAGGATCATGTTAAACAGGCAATTAAACGTAAACAGGATTCAAAGAAGAATGAATTCCCATGCAATAAATGTGTGTCAGTCGTTTATGGGTTTCTTCCTCTACCATACCTTGAAACAGGACTTGGTAATTTAAATGTATATTATATTAGTAAGTGTTGTCACTGGATAGAATATCTAAATACTTAAAAAAACCAAAGAAATCGTTTAAAGGAAATCCGAAGTCGTACACAATTTCTAAAACTGAATCGACTGGCGAAACACTGATGGACACCATAGAGAATAAGGAATACCCATCCCTTTGGAAATACTCGAAGTACATTGTCCCCATTGTTGGAAGTTTTTATTCTTCCTATAAAAATGTCCGGACTTTAGAGAAATGTTTGGAAACAATTTGCGATGAGGCGGCGAAAGACGAACTAGGACTTGTTACAAAGGTGCTACAGAAACTAGAGGAAGATTTGCATGTTCATAATTAATTGAAATAACTGTCACCTTAAAACATCTATAATTCGCGTTATAGAATTGTAAATGGGCTTATTGCCATTATTTGCAAAGCCTTTATCGCCATTTATCGCTATTTAAAACCTGCTGAATACACACAAAAAAGAACAGAACACAATCAGAAATCAACATAAACCATTCGAGTTTTAGTATCTTTAAGCAATTTCCTAGTTTAATAAAACAATGTCAGTTAACTACGCTTGCCCTCATAATTGTGAAAACCTATTTAATAATAATAACAGAAATACTTTTAAAAAGTGAAGAATTTTGCTGTGCTGAGGAGAGGCATATCAGCGGATACATAACATTGATAACAAAACCGATGCAAAAAGCTGCACTTGCTATTGTCGATAGCATGATGTGTAAAAAGGAATGAGCATGTTGCGCGGTCAATTGATTTTATTTAGTTTTGGATACAGACGCTATCTGTTTTATGCAAAGTATTTATCGGAAGTCATAAGTGTGTCCAATAAGCTCGTGCATTTATGCGTACGTAAGGTACTTATATAGCGATTTTCGCGACGCTAGTATTCGCTTTTTCAATACCACAGAGATCGCAGAGAGTAGCTTCTCCGCATCGCCATAAAGCAGCTCAGAGGAAAG
Source organism: Saxidomus purpurata (assembly GCA_022818135.1). Classification (NCBI taxonomy): domain Eukaryota; kingdom Metazoa; phylum Mollusca; class Bivalvia; order Venerida; family Veneridae; genus Saxidomus; species Saxidomus purpurata. The sequence continues at coordinate 5,970,555 of JAFMSR010000011.1, forward strand.
AAATAGTGGCAGATTTGCAAGATTATTTCGACAGCTAAAAATATGAAAATTGTCAGAAAAAGATTATCAAATAAAACCATTATCAATTTAATTGTGACATTGATGATCTTCTCGACATTACCGACAAAGCTATTTATCTCAGATGAGTGTATAAAGGAGGCTAAAGATCTCATGAAACAACGGAGCAAATAAAAAACTACTGCTAATGTTGCTTCTTGTGGTTGGTCTACAGTGGTACAAATTATATGGCAGAAACTTTTAATTTAACGTTTGAACCTCCGTAGGCTTAACATTGGCTATTGCCTTAATGCTCCTCCTTAGGAAACCAACTCTTGGCATTATCTTCCGTATGAAATTTTTTTCTATGCGCGCTGATAACAGTATTTCTTTGGATGTAAAGTTTCATAGGGACAAAAATAAAAAAGCAGAGTTACACCGTCCATTTGCATTTGAGCCTTTCCAGAGGGTCATATTCACCCCTTATTCGGTTAAGGGGGTCTAACCGAACGTTTCAAAACGTACTAACCGAACGTTTCCAAACATACTACCTAGTTTATACAGATACATTATACTACATTCCAGCAAAGTTTTGTTTATTTCTGGACATTCATAATAAATAAGTCAAGAAAATAATTGAATCATTCATTTTATGATACGCTGAAAACAAGACAAAAAATATTATACAAGAAAATCGGTTTTGTATTTAAGATATAAGAGACAACAACTATGCAAACTGATACTTTAGCCGGCTTATGCTGCTATTGAGTACATGATAATATTGATGATAGTGTACACCTATTAGATTGGTTAATGCCACTTAACAAGTTCCCTATATTATAATTCGTACAACTGACGAAATCATAGCGTCAAAACTACAGTAACCGAATTCGGTTTAGCTGCAGAGAAAACATTTGAATCGCAAAACTACTTTTAAGTTAGCCGAATTCGGCTTTGATGTAGGGAGAACATGAATCGTACAGCACACTTAATCGAATTCGGCCATCATATTGGCAGTGCTTAAATGGGGTTGTGATACTAACAAATTAATATTGATGATATTTTACACCTATTAGATTGGTTAGTCCCCTATATTACATGTATAATCCGTACAACTGACGAAATCCTAGCGTCAAAACTACCGTAACCGAATTCGGTTAAGCTGCAGAGAAAACATTTGAATCGCAAAACTACCTTAGCCGAATTCGGCTTTGATGCCGGAAAACATGAATCGTACAGCTCACTTAATATTCTTACAATGTTCTTCTGTATGACCGACACTTGTAATGATGAAACCTTTATTTCGAAACACCGCATTTTTGTCCCTGTCTGTGTCACTCCTCAACATGTTTAGACTTTCAGTGTCCTTAGTGTCCGTTCTTTTATGTTTGTTCCTATTAAAATCGGGTCGTTGATCTGCCTTATTAAATTTTGTTATTTCTTCCGCTGTTAGGTTTCGCTCCCTTTTATTTTCAATCCATTTAACTCTGTAGACTGAAACAAGAAAGAAGAACTTGAGACCGGTGCTGTCATGTGTTGAAGTTGTTACTTACTTTTCATTAAGAACACACAATTGTTGTCCTATGTCATTAACTATTTTCGATCAGTATCCATAAGTCAAGTACATGTATATTAAAGACTCCTACGTGATTTGTAATAGGCAATTTTATCAGAATATTCTACGTAAAACTGACTGTAATGGAAAACATTTCTAAAATGTCTCAAGTTATAAGTTACCGATTACATTTAACTGAAGCTGATTTTCGTAAAGTGAAATTGATAAAATCTTTTGCGCAATTCAACATACCACTATCACTTTGAGCTTTCAGGATTGCGGCTGGATAGTATGTGCCTGTCTCAGCATAGTATGCCCATACCTTTTCTCTCACACGGAACTCAGCCTGATAAAAAATAAGATTTGATACTAATTTAGTGCTCATTTATTGTCTTACTCTACAACTTTTACAAAATATTGTCCGGAAGGTACAATGTATGTTCAGTAATCGAACTTCTGAATTGAATTAATGATTCTTTAAGTTAAAGTCCAATCTGAAAGATATTGACCGTAATTTGTTCGAATATACATTCCAAACGTTGCTATAATTTGTTGGCAGATAACTAGGCTAGAGAAATTGATATATTTTCCAAATAAATTTGATGGTATGTGTTCTTGTGTTCTAAATATTTTAGAACTTGTAATGCTGGTATGAACAAAATGACTGCCAACTATACGGCGGCGATACGATTTGTTTCATGATAGTCGTGGTATTGTACATTATATCCTAGCATTTAGACAGTTTCTAAGTATATCATTCAAATTAATCGCAAACGCATCAAACTCGGTGCACAATATATTTTCACACAACCGGCCCATTTATTTCCAAAATAAGCGGAAAGATTATCGATTAATCAAAGTATATAAGATATTGGTAACTTTCATAGAATTATAACTCATTTTAATAAAACAGTAATTAAATAACTTACCGTCTGTTGAATTGCTGTCGTCAGAAAAATCGTAAACATTGGTCATTCTTAGGTACATGTCGACTTCTTTCAGTGGCAAAACCGTTCACTCGTACTACTACAAAAAGTAAATACGCGATACTGGAGCTACGCGGCATCTGATTGGTCAATTTCTTCAGTTTGGTTTTCAGGCGGGGGTTACACTCTAGAGCACATACCTGATACTGATAGGATTTCTGGCTTTCCAATGTGCAGTTATACACTCTGCTTGAGGTAATTATATCTGACCTTTTTATCGGTCAGACCAGGGCCATTAATTATCTGTGCAGAAGTTCAACATTGCTCATGCCACTCTCACCAGTTATATTACTGTTCAAAATTTTAAGATACAAATATATGAATTAACCAAATTTATAACCAATTTTGTTTTATCTGTTTAGAAGATATTTCTTTTTGACCATAGTGTTAAACCATGAAAATAGTTTTTGACTATCCTACTAAAAAACCCGTTATTAAGTTTCATTTTTGTTTTAAACCCCTACGTCACTTTGTCAAAAATTCCCTCATTATCTGCTAACCTTTGATCATTATTTTTTCAGCAAACGATACATCGTGAAACACTATTTAAAGGCATAAAAAAAAATTATAATACAATGAGTCCCCTGTTTGGTTTTCGTCCAGTTATGTTCAAGCAAACTTGGAAGAAGTTTCTTATTTTGTTTATTATATATATATTTATTTACGGTCACCTGTATATAATGTGATCTGTCTCATGCGGTTAGCAGCGAGCTAAAATGGCTAAAAGTCACCGCTACTTGGCAACTATCTAACTATATGAATTACGTATGAATGTGTCTAATATGTGATGGTTAGTGCATTACACTTTTTTATTGCTTTGCACGCATTTGTAATTTTTAGCAAACGTTTTTTCAATGTCAAACGTTTTAAAAATAAAATATTTGAAAGACAACCTCACAGATATTTGCCAGACTAATTATATAAGTCACCGTCTGCTCAGCACACTTTTGTTGGATTAATTGTACAACGATTTAGCATGCAACATGAAATGTATAGGCAGAAAACAACACGAACAGCTACTAAAGTAAACTCAGTTTATAGGGAACCGCTTGGGACCATTTAAATTTGCTCTGATTAATTGAGGTTTTATTGCTAAAAGTCATATAAAATTACATGCCAGATTAGTTAGAATTCTGTGAATCGAAGAGAAATCCCGGACTTTTAGGCATTTGAAATGTTTGCACAATCGCCTATCCTCTGATATACAGAGTCTTGTAAATAATAGTCGGCCAATGACAGTGTATTGATAATAATACGTTGGAAATAATGAAACAAACTTGATTGCGATGGCACACATTTGTTGTCGTGTCATTGAGACCCTTAAACTGAAACAAGACACGAGTCAAAAGCTCAGTTAGTATCTCAAGTATCATCCTCTACGAAATAATCATGAAGAATTAAATAACAGAAAACTCACCAGCCAATCTTTGTGTTTCAACAAAGCTAAAGTGTACCGTGGCTTTTTTCTGCTTACAGTACACTTACCCTTTTAATCATAATGAAATTTTGCCATATTATGTTAATTCTTTTATAATCATGGATAATTAAATGACAAAAAAATCCCCACCAAAGTGTGTCCGTACCTGTGTTTGTGGTTCAAGAAAGCTAGGGTATTTAACGTGGCATATTTCTACATACACTATAATGAAATTTATCATATTATGTTGATTTAAACTTATTTTGATATGCTTATGGTGTATTTCTACAACAAATCAAAATGCTTAAATATGATTAAAACACTCGGAAAAGTAAGTTGTGTTTCGGACACGGAATTAGCTCCTCCCGACTTTTTTAATTCACACTATTTTTGTTGCATAAAACATAGAAATAAAAGTAGAATACATGAATCGCATGCAACACTTATGATTAAGAATCTAAATATTGTTTTTACTTGTGAAAGTTAATCTTAGCATATCATACACCCAGATGTTTTAGGACTAACCGCCACAATGTTTAGAATCCCAGAGACAAAACAATAAATGCAGGCTAACTTCATCTCACTTACGTCATTAGTCCACGTGATAACGTAAATTTTCAGTGTATCGGTAGCAATTAATTCTGACATCTTCCGCATATTATTACAATGTACATGAAGATCTACTTTCAATATTTGATGATTTCAACTTAAAATAAGTCTAAATATGCATGATATATTGAATTGTATGACACATATCAGGTGAAAGAGTTTTAAAAAAGCCACTATTCATTACCGCCGAAATTTAAAAGGTTCTTAGGGGCTATGACAGTTTTGATATCTAAAAAGTATCGAAAAAATCTACGGCTTGGAGTGCCATTCGCTCTCTTGAATTAATCTGCCCGGCACATACCCTTCGTGGAAAGGCAAATCCGTGAGTTATTTCAAAAGTGCATAGTACAAGATGTTCCTGCAACTGATACGTGTATCAGCTACTCTAGATGGCTGCTTCCTGGAATTCTGATCATGGCAAAAGAAGGGATTTGTGGAGGTCTCGGTCAAATCAATATTCCGGGATTCAAACCTACTACATCCGAGTTAGGAGTCAGAGTATGTACCTTAACACTACGGCATCTCACTTCCGGCATACATCCATTACCATATTATATGTAGATATTTCAAGTAATACCTCTTTTGATGCAAGTCAATACTCAGCCATAAGTAGTATTGGGTGAGTATATAAATGTATTCACGAAATACAAATTTTTCGTGAAAACTAATATTTCATGTGATTGTAATAAAAAAAATCAGGAACAGTCTATCCTAAATTTTATTATGCATTTTCTAAACTGTTCACCAGTTACGCTAGAATAACGCATAGTTACCGACATCCCCGTTTTTTGATAAAATACGAAACGGTTAGAGTTTCTAACTTTTTCACGTGCATTAAGTAAACATTGTAGTAAAAGGCAAATTTCGAGCATAGCCATTTTTGTGTGGATAAATTCGGAAAAGGAAAATGGCATTTTGTTGTCCCTTTTTGTAACGCAAATTAATTCTGAGTAAATTACCATGAAGGCAATTTTAATAGCTTTTTTGATGCCAAGTATATTGTTTTACGTCAACAAATGATCTCAGTACAGTAAGTGTAAGACAAGAGTTGTTTTCGTACGACAGACGTAAAAACGGTGCAACATGGTTATGTTTAATCATGGTAACGTTATGTATATAAATAGCGTCAAATTAAATAATAGATCTGAATCAGAAATATTGGTACCAAACTCAAAAGTGAACTAGAGAAAAAAGTTAAAGTATGCTTTCACCTTAACAGTTAGTCATCAATAACTTTTTTACAACTGCCACACAGAACACTGTTAGCCCCTTTTCAGTAGAACTCCAATATAAGGTTGCATCTTATCAAGTCTATATTGAGTTTGTACATATTTAAAATTCATATAAGCTAAAAATAAAATCCAACTTTTCAATCTGTATAAAAAAACCTTTTGCTATTTAGCGATAAATTGAGACAGTTGCCCATGAACGTCTCTGCTTTATGCATTTTTCTGACCCTTACCAATGAGCATTTGTAATAATAGTTAATAATACAATATTATTTTTGGCATATTTCATTGTTTACATTATTTTCATTTTACCACATGTTACAGGTAAGTGAAAATACCAAGTTAAGACTGCACTTCTGACTTATATTCAAATACATTTATGGTATGTTTCAAAAAATTAAATATATTCCATCCATGAAATTTAACAACTATTAAAAAGGTATACAATTCTAATCTTTATGAGGAATGGAACATTATACTCAAGGACATTGCTTACAAAAAGTCAGTATTCTAGCTGGTTTGCAGTATTAACTTAGTTTAGGCATCGGTTGTTAAATTGAAAAAAAACTTTAAATAAACTGAAGTGATTCGATACCTTATCTACAAAATACATCCAAGATTCAGTTACTAATTTTTAAGATATACTAAAATAAAAAGAGAAAAGGGGCACGAAAACAACTAAAGTTTGAGTTACTTTTACATATTTAAAGCATATTACTTGATCATCACGTAACATATTTTAATAACTGAAATTGAACATGAAGAAAATTCTGCCAGTTACAAATTATTCTAAACCGTTTAGATGAACAAGATAGTGTCAACATCCCGTTATTGTATGTCTGGCAAAAATGTTTATACTGTTCACTGAGAAAACAGATGGTCAATCACAGCAATGTTCAGCAAATGGTGTAAAACAAGTATCATTAGTTGCCATCCTTTCATTTACAACATAATGTGCCCATTAAATTTCGAATTTATGGGATGCCACACGTTTATCGAGGCTGTTTGTTGACCAGTTTAAGGCCTTTTGACGCTTCTGTGGTCTAATTCACAAAACGCGCGCAAAAATCAATGCATTACACTAATGATTCCTATAAAGCAGTAAAGGATTGGAACAAAAAGAGTAGCGTTATGTTTGTGTATCTGTCTTCCTGTGTGTTCTCGTGCCTGCCTACATGTATTAAGTCCTATGACTTCTCAGCATCAATCTACCTACGATACTTTCTAGTACCTCTTGTCTACAGTGTCGCGTCAAAAAGTGCGCGGGAAGTCATATTGCGTTGTTTCTCGGCCAAAATAAACTTTCGTCAGATTGACTTGAAACTAGGAGGGATTGCACTTGGAGTAACGGCCGGTACGGAATCACAACTTTATTTCATTTTGATGTCGGTTACCTGGCAACAAAGTGACGTTAAGACGCCACCTAGCGACACAGTTTATGCATGTGCAGTATCGTGCGTTTTCCTTTATAACTCTGCTCCGAGGTATCGAAAAATGAAAATTCAAAATGTGCTGTTTAGAAGGTGATATTTTCTCTCGATTGGTATATTTGAATGTATTGAACTAGCTTGAATGTACATTACGGTGGTAGACAAACGACGTCCAAACGTCATCAAGCGGACAAATGTACGCATAAATGTGAATTTAGCCAATACGCCCTGGTAAAAGTCTTTGAAAGATTAGCAATGTATCCAACGAGCATTTATCTACAAAATTAGAACACACAAATGTACTTTTTGTCTTACTTTTTTCAGTATTGGTGCGCCTTTTATGTCACTGCAATCCGTAAAATAAAATAATTTTGACATCGAAATGTCCTTAGGTGGTCGAATTTTGCATATAGATTTTGTCAATTTATGTCTATAGACCTGGCAGAAGTCTTTCAAAATACACATTGTTTTTGCATCGCTTATATATATTAAATACAGTAGTAACAACTTTTATCGATACAGAGCCGGCTTCGGTCGTCGGCTCCTGAAAAGTGGTCCAGCGATGGAATAATGTGGGAATGGAACTTCTGAGAGGAATCGTAAGGAGATTCAGGGCGAGGGGGCGAGGGAGCGTACCTGTCCCCCAGACAAAATATCAATGCTTCTGTATTTGTATTGCATTGTATATACGTTTGCAAATTGAACTTTAAGATAAGTTTGCAGATTTTTTATTTTGAAAAGGTATGAACTATCTAGGAAAATTCAGCATATTTATTTATGTTATTGCGCTTCTAGTAACATCAACATAACACTATTGAACTGATAGCGATTGACACTCAAATTGAAGATTGCTTTTGAAATGACATACTAGCATACTATGCATATTCCAGTTTGATGTATAAAATACACAGTATGAAACAATAGCATGTCAGTTTATGATTTTATACATGATTATGTGATTATTGATTTCTTGTGCTAGACTTTAATTACAAACATTCTCACATAATGATAAAGGTAAGATTAAGACAAAAAGCTGCCGCGAGTGTCACGTTTTTTGTGTTACAGAATATTACCATACATGAATATTATTTAAAAGAGCTGTTTAGTTAGACTACGCGTTCTGATTGAAAGTGTTTGCGGTTGATCCGGAGAAAATCCGATGTGAAAAAAGAGAGAACTGAAGTGAAAAGTTATAAACGATGATGAAACATATGAAAAGTGACTGTAGGAACTTTGCAGTAGCAGAAGTTGGTTATAGCAGTGACACACTGCAGCTGCAGTAGCAGTTGCAAATCGTGAAATTTACAAAAGCCGTAGCTGAGTAGCAGTTGAAGTAGCTGAGACTAGCATTGAAGCAAATATTTTAAGTCAGCGAATAATGATCAGCTAGCTTAATAATTTATGTCATGAGCACGAGGTTCAGATCGAAATATCCGTCACCGAGGGTAACTGTTTTGCTGGAAACGAAGCTCTGCCAAGTCCCCGCTGGTGACGGATATTTCCATCTGAGCAAAGTGTCTCATGATGGAAACTTTGATGGAAACTTTTTCTGCAAACCGTCTTGCACTTTAAAGTAGATTTCTAAATGCTAACTTATCAAAATGATGAATTATCATGAAAAACAAACGATTTTCTGGCGTTGTGTTTAGAAAAGTGACGTCACAATGTTTATAACGATACGTCATAAGTAATTTACGAGAGTCGTCTGGCATAGGAGGGGTGCCAGACCGGTTTTTCCGGTATGGACAAAATCACCAGAAATGCCGATCCGATATGCAAGAAAAGCTTTTCAAGCGTGTTACCTGGAGGTAACTGATGGATCAAATCCCAATCAATGAATTAGATTTGTTATAGATACCTCAACCTGACATGATACTAATTTCAAATACCATTAATTTATAGATAATCATTGACTTACGATAGTAATATTAAGTCGGATTCCGTGTGACTCCATGAAATCTAAGTTCAACCCCCATTCAGTCGCATCCATAGTTTTACGCTATAGACTTACATGTTAAATCAAGACCAGGGATGCAAATGTAGTAATTTATTTGAAAATCTAGACGGTATAACTTTATGGTATGTTGTCATAATAAAATATGATAGTACATGTATTTAGAAAAATAACCGTATTCAAAGTGAGGCACAATTCAAACTTTTGTAAATTCTGTAAAACCTCACTTTCTGTATCTTGAATTAATTATTAGAAGACCGAGATTGGTAGACATTGAAAACGTTCATCTGTGATTGGCACCTTACCATTAACTTTTGTTATGCATGGGCCATAAAACCCTCATCTCGCATCCTTCAACGATTTGGATTTGAAATGCAACACCTGTGTAACAGTGCTAGGACCAAGGTTTCTCCAGCAAGTTATTAATCTTGCATGTAATTGATATCTTCATGGTGATAATCAAGTGGCCATTACTGCCCAGCATGATGTAGCATGATGTAGCTATTAATTACTTGTGGTCAGAACATTTTGGGGATTATTTTCCCATGGTGCTGATAAAATGGATGTAGGATACAACATTATGTTTGCAAACTTTATTTGTGAATCATACATTTACACTGCATAATAAGTTAAGTAAATCATGGTATGTTCAGTGTAAGCTTTAACAGTTATAATATAGAATGATATATTTAGGGAAATACATTGTTGAACTGCTAATTAGAGAATATAGCTAATGAATTGCTAAAGCATGTTTCTTTTGCCATAAAAAGATAATGAAGTAAGCATGTATAGAATATTTAACAAAACTACTGACGGAAAAAAATATTTCTTAGAGATATACTTAGCTAAATATTATAGAAAACTCATAAATATCTAAACACCTTATCAATATACAGTTTAATGTTACACGAAAAGGTTCACAAGGTATAATGTAATTTGGTGACACGTTAAGTATTCCCTGCCTTTCATAAGATATTTTTCAAATGCAAAACAATTCATTATGGCAATAAGACAAAATGAATTCAACTATTTAGCTAATACTGATTTAAAAATAAACTTATAGAACTCGGATACATACAGGGATTTTCCAAGACCCAAATTAATTTGCTTAATGTAATAATCTAAACACACATAAGCATTTATAAGTCCAGTATATAGTCATTTCACGTATCTTGACACAGGTACATCAACTTACTTGTTACTAGATAAGGTAATGAAATTGCAAATTCAAAAAGATATGTCTGTCTGATTTAAGAGATATTCTATAAATTATTAGAGATATTGTTTCTTTTGATATAATTATATCTCATGTTTTGAAAGATATCACCCAATACTACACTGATATGTGTTACAACATATCTCTTCGGTTAATTGAGATATAGTTCCATCGAACTAAAATATCTCCGCTACTTAATAAAAAATATCCTTACAAAAGACATATCTGTTGTTAACCCAGATATATCGGTTAAACATACAAATACCAATGCCTAAAATATATGGAGATATCTATCTAATCATGACAGATATCTCTGTTTTGAAGCCACACAGAGGTATCTTTTTTACTAGAAAGATATCTTTCTGTCTAACAAAGACACCCCTGCATTTGAGAGATATTTCTCATATGACATGATAATTATAATTTGATAAATGCCCTTTGGATATCTAATGATATACATGTATATTGCTTTAATGATATGTCAGTCAGTTCTTCAGATACCTCTTTTTCATGAGACGATATCTTTTTTCAAAGAGATACGTTGTTATGCATTTTATGTCCATTAAATACATGTATCGTCTGAAAAGTTGAAACTTGTACAGTATACAATAGAACCAATAAATAATGGAAAAAAAATGATTGTCTTGTACATGTTGGTAAAGTTACTAACCGATCACGAGCTTAACGCCCGCCTTACAAATTAAGTGGTTTGCCAGTCTTTCGCTTTGAATACTTACCCGTAAATAAAAAAGTAAAATACCTGAATCTTTGTTGTGTTTTGTGTGATATGCTACTTACTGATGAGACTGAATTTGACAGTTATTTAATTGTGTGCAAACGCTCTTTCATTCCAGTCGTTACTTAGAAATTCACTGAGGGTATAGCTTCGTTATATTTGAATTTGTACTATTTACTTTCTTTTTTACTCCTTCTTGATGAATGCATACTACACTACTGGTCACTTTAATAGTTTTTCCATATCGTTTGTATTGGTAAACGTTTTGTTTGTTTACCCTATTACGTGATATACGCTATGCAAGCACACTTTTACTATATACTGTATAATCGTCTTCTACCAAATTGAGTTATATTCCATTGTTTAGGAGAGTTTTAAACATAAGATCGATCCTTGCTGTAACTTAAAAAAAAATATCGTATATTAATTGATATGAATAAAAATTGTGTAGATAATATACACATATCTTGATAACTTGAGCAAATGTAGGACATATATAAAGGGGGTCAATATACGTTTCCGTATAAAATTCATGTAGCTTTGGTGAATGTTTTACAGTTTTGCAATTCGTTATTGCAAATTATTTCGCATATAGTTGAGCAGCATAACTTGGGTTTGAATATGTTTGACTTTATTTGTATTGAATAAGTATACATATCTTTCATTTATCATATGTACCACCGTATGTAGGCCAACATAAAACTTTTTATGATTTATGTACTTTTCGTCAAGTCGACGACACTTTTAAGTCATTTTCTCGTTATTACTTTCAAATGGTTAGTGTCCTGAAATAGTTCCCGATACGCATTGTGTGACATGACCAAAGAAAACATTACTTATCTGTTAATACTAATGCTGTCTCCGCATTTTTCTTAAATCATTACCTTTTTATTGTCATTGTCCTCTTATTTGATATATTCTAATAAATGTGTTGTCTCAAGCGAAACTATATCATTTTATTAGAAAATACAAAATATCCTTCAACTTACTTTTCAATCCTGTATATTTATTTGGTTTCTTGAAAAGTTGTATGGTATAACAAATATGAAATATTTAGTGTGTTATTCAAATCAACAGTGTTGCGAAAACAAACACTTTAACCGATAGGAAGAAAACCCCACATGATTTCGGTATATGATATTATTTCAAATCCCAGCTACGCAGTTACTGTACATCAGTGTATGTGTTGCTATTTGTTTGTTCCGAGGAAGTATTTGAATCTACATGTAAAGTCTTCGTTTGTCAACAACATAATTGAGCAATAAAAACAATTAGATCTATACAAGAGCCGCCTCTTTTATTGGGTGGTAAGCTAGCTGGCCTGTAAACACTATAATCTTTCACTGACTGATGGTCACGGGTTTGTGTCGCTCTACCATCCTGACCGGTAATATGGCAAACTGGCTCAGTGCTGTCTTTTTCAAAGAATGAAAAATGAAAGAATGATTTCAAAGATAATTAAACTTCTCGCGTGTAATTGCTCCCCTGCAGAATACTGTAAAACGAAAGTATGCAATTTTGCAGCTTGGTTTGTAGAATACAAATTGGGAAACGTAATATATGAGTGTTTGAAAGATGCGGTATCTCATACCCCGGCTCGTTCTGGTCAACTTCTTAATCCTAAGTGCCAGTCAAAGAATTGTAGCCAACGGTAAATAACCTTTACCTCAAGTGGGTGGAGTTTTCTGACATAAGACGGCTAGTTCGCTGTAAACAATGTTAGACTGTATCTTTGTGTATAGAAAACTCTTTAGTAATGGACAATGATTTATACAGATCCCTGTTCACTGGTGCAGTATCAAAGGAAAGATCAGGTAAGAAATTCTTTCAATTACTTGCATTTCTTTAAATACACCATTTCCCCAAATTCTCTATCATTTATTCAATGAAGGCACGTCATCTGAAATGTTTATCAAATAAGTACTGAGTATTCATACTGAGTTGATTTATGTTTGTTTTATGCCGCCAAACTTGTAAACTGTTATGAAATATATTGTTAAAAACATTTTTAGAAATAACGAACATCACACATACACCAACCTCTAAAATCAGGAAACGGACACGTACATCCGTCTTTGAAAAATAAGCTCGTGAAAGCATTAAGAAATATTGCCTTTTACACTACAAAATGCCCATGACTTAATTTTAATGTACTTTTCATCAATCAGATTTATTTTTTGCACGTAATAATTATGTTATTGTAAACATATGCTGCACCAGAGGCATTTCAAACGTCACTTTGTTGAAGGTATTATCAGAATGGTCTACCGGTACGTCGAAATTACTTAAGTGCGATTGTTTGAATTTAAAAAATAAACATTTGTTCTTTTACGTCTAAACTGATATGTTAAGTAAAACAACCTAGTTTGTTACCTAGAGGTAGAACATCATACACAATATAAATCATTGTTACAGGAAAGCGTCGAAAGAGCTTGATGTCACTTAGATGCATAGAAGAAGATATGGGGTACGACTGCAACTGTGGAAGGCAGTGTAATAAAGCATTAGTCGGAGAAGAAATATTTCTTTAGAGGCAAGAAATACATGTGTTTCCAGAAGGTCAAAAAAGAATGACCAAAGTAATGGAAGTCATCAGAGAGTGTAGTTTGAAGGCCTTAAGAAATGACACGTATCGTGTTAATGACACCATCATTTGCAGGTATGTTTTAGAAGTTTTAAATATTTTACAGATACTTATTGTACCACATTATACATTTTACTATCTGCTATTGCTAAAGTATTCACTTATCAAATCAAAAGAGTCTGAATTTAAGTGACAAGTGTTTGTACATTGTACTTTTAAAGTTTGACGTAATGTAACATTAAGCAACATGCAAATAATTAGCATATTTCAGTATGTATGCAGTTAGTTTATGCAATGCAATTAGACAGATATAAAATCAGTGACATTATGTTGTGAACATATGTATAAAGTCTTATTTGACTTAAATGATTTCATGAAACAAAATGCACGTGGTAGTGAATGTTAAATGAAAAGGTTTTGTAGGTCATTATTATAATGTTCGTCAAATGTTGGTTTGCAATGTACACAGAGTGGCGACAGAAGTGAAGACAAAACTTGTTTACAAGATATGTTACACCTCAATTTCAGTTTAATATTCATCCATCAAAAGTTTTAGTATTCGTATGTTGATTTCATAATGTAAAAGACAAAAGTTATGTTTTATGAATATTCCTTACCAGCATGTACGCCACCAACATATTGTTTATTGTAATTAAAAACAAATTTCTATTCAACATAATTATAGACGGTCTTCTAGCTTTTTTAAAAAAAAATGTAAGCTTTTTTCCAATACTTTCATTTATCACTAATACCAGGGTGGTAGTAGTGACGGTTGATAAAACCATAGTTGTTTCTTCGTTAACAATGTCAAAAGCCGTTTTACGTTGCCAGGGTCATTCACAGATTCAGGAGAAGCGGTACTTCTGTTGTAATAAGCATTATTTAGCGCCGAAATGTGTGTCGCATGTTATGTATTGTACAAAGAAATACGACTTTCTTAATAATTATTGTCTTTTTAGATTGATTGAGCAATACTCATGAAGGAATGGAAGAATGAAAGAATGAATGAACAGTCAGTGATCTATTTTAGTAAGTAAGTCATTCAGTCAGCCATTCAGTCAGTCAGTCAGTGATTTATTTTAGTAAGTTAGTCATTCAGTTAGTAATTGTGTGGATATTCTGTGGGCGGTCGAACATAATTCAAAGCAGAAGTTTATTGAAATATGCAAATAATTAAATATAACATAGTATAATAAGGTACATTTGTTTTATTATAGGGAGGCCTTCGTTCATCTAGTGATAAGGACATAATTGTCAACGTCCAAACGTGCTTAAGCAAATTTAGAATCTGGACGAATTTAAATGTCAGATACCATTCCTTGCCAGAATCCACAAAAATTTATAGTTATATATTTAGATTAAAGCTGATAGAGCCGTATGTATTAGGTAGAGAACTTATGTAAATCTAATTAAGGGTTTCCGAACATATACATGAGATAAAATCCTTCTTTAAATCCTACATACTTCATCATAATTTTAAAAATGTCAGCTCGTCTCATGTCAGTCTTCATAATTATGCTGTAAATGGGGGGAGATCGCAGTTTTATGCAATTCTGAGGACACAGTTTAGCCATGTGTCGTTTTGTAAGGTATGATCAATTGTTGATTTCCATAAAGGTCGGCGTATAAAAATCGCACCGTGTGTACTTCCGTCCATATGTCCGTCTCTTCTTTTTGAGCCCGGGCTGAAACTTTGTCGTGCATGAAGAGATTTTCAAATTATTGCAAAAATGTTCAACTCATCAAGACGATATGTCATGTTCAAGGCCCACGTCCCGACTTTAAAGTTCAAGGTCACACTTAAGGTGTAAATATAATGAAATCCTGTATATATTTACACATGAGTCCGTTCTGTAACTTTATTGTACATTGAAGAATATGCAGCACTTCAAGACAATGTGCCGTGTACCCTAGTCCGTACCTCTAAGGCCAATGTCAAACGTTGTGTTTAAAGGTCATGGAGTGCACAAATTATTATTGCATATGTACATGTCCGGCTTGTACCTCTGTTATACATTGATGGATTTTAAAATTGATTTGAACAAATATTCAGCACATGGAGATAAAGTTTCTTGCGTCAGTATCGAGTTCAAACCTTGAAGTTCAAGGTCACATACTGTGATACACCGCTTTTGGGACATTTGATACTTATGAGGGACAACTCTTGTTAAGACATTTTTCATCATTCCTCACTATGCATTGAAAAATAGGTTAATTGTAATCAAAACTGTAGAAAACAACATGGTAATTGCACAGCCATTTTGAACATTTAAAAATGTTTGTACACACAAGGGTACGCTAACATGTCGAACATGCATCAATGTGTGCATATACTCATACTTGCCATGTCAGTCAATACTATTGCCTGCTATTTCAGGAACAAAGATATACGGAAAACAAATCTAGATGAAAGACAAAAGTATATGGCCATAAGAGACCAACATCTTCAGTTACAACAGTAAGCCAATGTTTATAATTAGAATTGTACTGTTTTACAGCGATACTTAAAGTCAAAATTGCAATAATAATATCCCTGTTCTCAGCAACTTATTGCCTCATTTCAATACGTTTGAAACTTATATTTGTAATTGAAAGGTTAGATTTTAGATTCTTGCAAACCAGATTGGGATATCTGCAGTTTTATGAACATATTCAGAACATGTTAATCTTAAGATAATTTGGTAAAGGCAAAAAATATTTTGCGACATATTTTTGGTGGGACTGTTGGTTGAGATATTGTCGCTAATTCGTCTTTTCGTTTCTCTGTCAGTTTATCATTCCTGTATTCTGTTTTCTGTTTTTGAATTATTAGGGACCTCATCTTTATGAAATTCTTAACTAGATATATTGAAATGTTTCAATTACATCAACTTGCAATTCTTGAACATAGATCTACGGGTATAGAAAAGGATAACAGTTATAGATCTTTATAACTCTTCGAAAGGAGGTAGGAAAATTCTAAAGTTGATGGTTCAGTTTTATTACATTCTTGTTCGATACATATTTTAATTCGATATATATACATCGTATATAAGGAACTTGTTCAATATACGGATATAAGGAACTCCGGATATAATAACAAATTTGGTCCCGAAGAGTTCGTTATAAGCGGAGTTTACTGTACACATAGTTAACAGGACACTTACATTGTATGACAAGAACAAAATGTCAATGTGCTGTTATGTTGAATTGTCTTCTGTTTTTAAATTTTGCTAGGGGACTAAAAAATGCGAGAAAAATAAGTAAGAATAAAAAACTTTCTTCGCCTTGTCTGAAGAAATATTCAGTAGATAAAGGACGCTACATGATCGGCCCTCCTCGTTCGTCTGTCCTCTTCTTGAACAATTACTAATTGCGGCCATTAACATTTATGTGAAAACACAAAATCATTATTTTTTTAGTAACAAGCTTTATTTAACTCAATTCACAAATTGATTGCTTAAAAGAAATATTTTATCTTTTAGGTCTTTCCAGAAAAGAACCACCAGACAGCAGTGCACGATAGGTAATGTTTCACAGTTCACTGGATGTTTGTCAGACACGACAGTTAAAAAGGAGTAACTAAAGTTACATCAATTAGCAAATAACGATTATTCATATGTGTTACTCGCTTGAAATTACATCTTGTTAGGCAACACACATATTATATTGCATCGACATTCTTGTGTAAGTGTCCGATCCTTAAATACAAGAAAGTATGATTATTTAGTAGTAAAAAGATGTCAAATTCATTTAGTTTGAATGCTGATCATTATTTTGCGATGCAACAAGCAAGTGACCTGATATTGTTTCCAGGTATTCAGCCGTTCAACTGTATATTAAAACGAAGGATATACCAATATCACCATAACTTGTCTCGAACCTTTGAAAAGCAAACTATTCCTTTCTATGTACTCGATACTTATTCCACATATATAATGTATACAGGAAAGAGTTTTGTGTGATTGTTTTTATGAATTGATGTATACACTGCTGTAATTGGTTTTGTGTATAGAACATGGCTTGTTGTTAAAATCACAATAGCCGAATTCGGTTAGTGAACTGCCGGTACGATTCATTTTCTGTAACTTCTGGGATTTAACTTTTGTTTTCCCTATAGTTTAACCGAATTTGGCTAAGATTCAGATTCAGATGTTTACTCTGCACCTTAACCGAATTTGGTTACGGTAGTACATTGCTTATTGTTAGTATCACAACCCCATTTTAGCACTGCCAATATGATGGCCGAATTCGATTAAGTATGCTGTACGATTCATGTGCTCTCTGCATCAAAGCCGAATTCGGCTAAAGTAGTTTTGCGATTCAAATGTTGTCTCTGCAGCTAAACCGAATTCGGTTACTGTAGTTTTGACGCTATGATTTCGTCAGTTGTACGGATTATAATATAGGGGACTTGTTAAGAGGCATTAACCAATCTAATAGGTGTACACTATCATCAATATTATCATGTACCCAATAGCAGCCAAAACCGGCTAAAGTATCAGCTTGTTGTTGTCTCTTATATCTTAAAGACAAAACCGATTTTCTTGTATAATATGTTTGTCTTGTTTTCAGCGTATCATAAAATGAATGATTCAATTATTTTCTTGACTTATTTATTATAAATGTCCAGAAATAAACAAAACTTTGCTGGAATGTAGTATAATTTATCTGTATAAACTAGTTAATATGTTTGGAAACGTTCGGTTAGTACGTTTTGAAACGTTCGGTTAGACCCCCTTAACCGAATAAGGGGTGAATATGACCCTCTGGAAAGGCTCAAATGCAAATGGAAGGTGACATGTATAGTAGGGTGATAGATTATGATAATCACGGGGTGTCCCAAAAATGTTAAGTGATTATTTATCCCCCCGCCGAAGGCGAAGGGGATATTGGTAATGCTCTCCGTCCGTCCGTCCGTGTTTCCGTCCCACTTTTGTCCGGAGCATAACTCCAAAAGTACTTGAGGGATTTTCTTCAAACTTCATACACTGACAGAGCACATTGGGAGGAAGTGCAGTGTGCAAGAACAATAACTCTACCTTGCCTACTTTTAGAGTTATTCTCCTTTATCAGATTTATTTTAAAAATTTTGTCCAGAGCATAACTCCAAAAGTACTTCAGGGACTTTCTTCAAACTTAATACACTGACAGAGCACATTGGTAGGAAGTGCAGTGTGCAAGAACAATAACTCTACCTTGCCTACTTTTAGAGTTATTCCCCTTTATCAGATTTACTTGTCCGAAGCATAACTCCCAAAGTACTTGAGGGATTTTCTTCAAACTTAATACACTGACATAGCACATTGGTAAGAAGTACAGTGTGCAAGAACAATAACTCTACCTTGCCTACTTTTATAGGTATTCCCCTTTATCAGGTTTACTTTAAAGTTTTGTCCAGAGCATAACTTCAAAAGTACTTGAGGGATTTACTTCAAACTTCATACACTGACATAGCACATTGGTAGGAAGTGCAGTGTGCAAGAACAATAACTCTACCTTGCCTACTTTTAGAGTTATTCCCCTTTATCAGATTTACTTGAAAAAAAATTCAGGAGAATAGCTCCAAAAGTACTTGAGGGATTTTCTTCAAACTTAATACACTGACATAGCACATTGGTAGGAAGTGCAGTGTGCAAGAACAATAACTCTACCTTGCCTACTTTTAGAGTTATTCCCCTTTATCAGATTTACTTGTCCGAAGCATAACTCCAAAAGTACTTGAGGGATTTTCTTCAAACTTAATACACTGACATAGCACATTGGTAGAAAGTGCAGTGTGCAAGAACAATAACTCTACCTTGCCTACTTTTAGAGTAATTTTTTTTCAGTTCGGCGGTAATGTGTAAAATGGCTTAAATAGTGCCTGTTGGAATTCACTCCCAAATCTTTTGAAATAATAAATGTATTGATCTTTATATGCACCAATGCTTGTATCCCTAATATATAAAATAAATGACATGGTCCATGTTTATAAACACATTGTTTACGAAATCGAGCAGTACTGTAGAAACGTTAACTTATTTGATAAAGTCCAATAAAACAGTATAGATCATTACAATATATTTTTTTTCATATTACACATGTATTTTGCGTTAAATTTCTTAGTTCATTCTCTAACAAAGTCAATAGGCATACAATGGTTAAATTATTAGAAACAGGTTGAAAAGAGAGAAGGGAGGGAGGGAGATAGGAAGGTGAGGGAGAGAGGGAGAAGTATAGAGATACTTGCACACTGTCTTTTTATAGTTTAGTACTATTTTAGAAGTTAAAATGTGACTTATTTGATTCATGTTTGTTAACTTTGTTCTACATAAGTGTTACTTGGTATTCGATGTATTTCATAACCTTTAAAGTTACACTACACTTCAAAATGGCCACAATGGGTTATTTCAAGAATGATGCTGAAAACACATTGACTGCTTAAAAACATAAAGGAAATAAGTTTAACTAAGCTATTTCTGTTATTTACCGATACAAATTAAGATATACATAACCCAATTTATTTTTGACTAGGATAGTCAAACAAGATTTTTACAGATTCCTCTATATTCAATGTGTGTGAAACTGTTATACACAGATCAATGTTTTGGTTATGAACTATAATAATGTCCATTATTCCATGCGAGTAATGATGGTCACTCTGAACGGTAATATCACTTAAAGAAGTAGTAAAATTAGTTATGTAGTAGATATTTACATTTGTCAATTTACCCTAAATTTACTATTAAATAAATGTTGATTCTATTAAAATGTTGTTTATTTCTGAGTAGATTTGTTGAAAAATATTGCATTACCATAAAAGAGTATGATCGATTCATTACATAATATATGCAATAAATAGAGTACTGTTTGCGAGAATAGATACGTTAATTCGAGGAGGCGTAGCAAAATGTTCTCTTTTGTAGAAACAGTTAAGCTCCACCCCATGCACAGTGCAAATCACCAGAAATAAAGTTCATTGATTTCCTATAGATATCTGCAGCAGCCATGATACAAACAACAAAATAAAAATCATACAATGAAGATGTTTGAATATCACATCTACTTACTTGTTGGGATATTTTACTTACACTTAAAAAGAATGCATGTATTCTTTTTTGAGTCTCATTTACAAATAAAGGTGGTTTTGTGTATTGAGTCCCATTCAAAATCAGTAAAGTCATTATTATGTACCCCTCCCCTGTACATGTATATGGGGAAGAGGCAAGGTTGTCATCCGTCTGTCTGTTCGTCTGTTTTGTCTCGCGGGAATCTCCAAAATTATTTGAGTTACAGTCGCGAATATTTACGTCTTTATCAGTATGTGCACCTGTGCTTTTTGTTGCGAGTTCGTCCAATATTAGAAGAGTTGTGGTCCTTGACTAAATGCAAATTGCCGATTTTCAACTTGTGTCGCGCTAAACCGAAAAGCATATGAACTACAGTATTGAAACTTTACAGTACTGTTTATAAGCATGTGAAAGTGTCAATCTGTCTTTTTTTATGCGAATTCTTCCAGTATTGAAAGTCCGAAAATCTTACTCTTCATCCGTTCAACTGTCAAATAATACTAGCTGTCGTCTGGTGTTGTATAATCAGAGACAGTGAGTAGAACACAGGTTGTTCTTTGATGATCCACGTATCGCTCCTCCGACAAAATGTACATACACAATTCTCGATCGAAAGTTCAGCTTACATCCAAACTTCTGAATATACGGTGTAGATTCAACTAAATGAATACTCTTTACGTCCCATTGAAATAACATTTGACGTATATTCAAAATACAATTAATCAAACTGTCTGTATTAGAACAGATGAACTTCATGTCTACGTCATAATAAGTTGAAGACTTGAAGAATAAAATTAAGGTAATTACTCACGAATAAATGTTCACAGTCCAACACCACGAACTATAATATAAATTGGTATGTCCACGACGAGTTCCTACACATTCACTGGTGGCTGCATTGTAATACCGGTGGGTTTTCTGGTGAATTACAAAATAAAAAAAAACAGTTGGTCGTGGTTGAACTGTTATACTCGATTGGAACCAATATGAAATGTAGAAGAAGCATAAAAGCCCTGAAATAACAATTACAACAGAGTCTTGAAAATATACTAATTACGAAGACATTATGACATCACCATCAGACATTTGTACTTGTCTAAGTAATTGATAATTGATACTTTTCTGTTTATAAGAAATGCGCATAACACAGTATATTACACATTGATATCGTTTTAGACTGAAATATATCAATATATATAATAGATGAAAATACACTGCTCAACAGCAAAACTAATATATGGGAATAAGGCAATTCTCCCCTTATATATAGTGAAATCTTACAAACTCCTTGGTGTTGTGTGCTGGTCAACTGTTAAAAATTAAACGACTTGTTAAGTAAATGCATATTACATGTAGATAAAGACCTAAAACAACTTAGTGTGAAGAAACGAACAAATATTTCTTCAACAAAGAAATAAACTGGAGTGACCATGAAAGGTATGAGTTCACTAAAAAGGTAGGACTTGGAACCAGTCAACATATGTAAGCAACTTGCGGACGTATCAGATGGGTGTGTCCTCTTATTTGTTCAAAGTTGTTGGTAGCATTAAAGTTTTCTACAATAAAGATGGAAAGTACAATGGTTGAGCATAACAAAAATGCTTTGTGGATTTTCTGATTAATATTAAGATGCCCTGTGGCTGTCTAGAGATAATGCATTTTTTGACAGAATGTAAATAATAATCCCGCACACAAGGGGTGGTGTCATTTTAGCGCAGTTTTTGGATGTTAAGTAACACAGTATGTATATAAAAGGGTGATTAAGGTGGTTTATCAGATTAATGAGGTGTAAGTAATCAATGAATGTTTAAGTATGTTTACATATCTGAAATGTTATACAGTAAGTCTATGGGAAACTATTTAATGAAGTCTTACCTAAAATGCATGTCCTTCTTCAACGAAAACTGTGAGCCAAAAACTCTCGGGAGACTTTGCGAGATATTCACTCAAACAGAACCACGTAAAATTAAGGTGAACTAAGACTGAGTACAAATCAAGAGGTTCCAAGCGGGGAATTAAAAAACTGGGGTAACACATGGGTTAAAACTTTGGCTCAATGGGATGAATTTGGAATGACCCGAATCTGACCCTACTACACGTCGACGTTTTCATAACGTTTGCGTTTGATAAATATGAAACGCCACAGCTGTCTTATGTTGTCATATTTCTTTTTGTCTTGTCCACACCGTGTCTTATTATGTCAAATTAATGCGTGATTGTGTCAGGAAGACGTGTCATCATGTCCACGAATCATGTGAACTTGTCTATACATTGTGTGATTATGTCAAATGGCCATGTTGATTTGTCAATGTGTGGTGTTGACTTGTCCACTATGCGTCTTATTATGTCAAACAAACGTGTCATTATGTTAAAAGAGCGTGTTATCATGTCCACGAATCATGTGATTTTGTCTATACAGCGTGTAATTATGTCAAATGGCCGTGTTGATTTGTCAGTGTGTGGTGTTGACTTGTCCACTATGCTTCTTATTATGTCAAACAAACGTGTTATGTTAAAAGGGCGTGTTATTATGTCCACTAATCATGCGATCTTGTCTATACAGAGTGTGATTATGTCAAATGGCCGTGTTAATTTGTCAATATGTGGTGTTGACTTGTCCACTATGCGTCTTATTATGTCAAACAAATGTGTCGTTATGTTAAAAGGGCGTGTTATCATGTCCACTAATCATGTGATCTTGTCTATACAGGATGTGATTATGTCAGATGACAGTGTTGATTTGTCAATCTGTGGTGTTGACTTGTCCACTTTGCGTCTTATTATGTCAAACAAACGTGTCATTATGTTAAAAGGGCGTGTTATCATGTCCACTAATCATGTGATTGTGTCTATACAGGATGTGATTATGTCAGATGACAGTGTTGATTTGTCAATATGTGGTGTTGACTTGTCCACTATGTGTCTTATTATGTCAAACAAACGTGTCATTATGTTAAAAGGAAGTGTTATCATGTCCACTAATCATGTGATCTTGTCTATACAGGATGTGATTATGTCAGATGACAGTGTTGATTTGCCAATATGTGGTGTTGACTTGTCCACTTTGCGTCTTATTATGTCAAACAAATGTGTCATTATGTTAAAAGGAAGTGTAATCATGACCACTAATCATGTGATCTTGTCTATACAGCGTGTGATTATGTCAAATGGCCGTGTGAATTTGTCAATGCGTGGTGTTGACTTGTCCAGCCCGTGTCTTATTATGTCAAACAAATGTGTCATTATGTTAAAAGAGCGTGTTATCATGTCCACGAATCATGCGATCTTGTGTATTCAGCGTGTGATTATGTCAAATGGCCGTGTTAATTTGTCAATCTGTGGTGTTGACTTGTCCACTTTGCGTCTTATTTTGTCAAACAAATGTGTCATTATGTTAAAAGGGCGTGTTATCATGTCCACTAATCATGTGATCTTGTCTATACAGAGTGTGATTATGTCAAATGGCGGTGTTAATTTGTCAATCTGTGGTGTTGACTTGTCCACTTTGCGTCTTATTTTGTCAAACAAATGTGTCATTATGTTAAAAGGACGTGTTATCATGTCCACAAATCATGTGATCTTGTCTATACAGAGTGTGATTATGTCAAATGGCCGTGTTAATTTGTCAATCTGTGGTGTTGACTTGTCCACTATGCGTCTTATTCTGTCAAATAAACGTGTCATTATGTTAAAAGGGCGTGTTATCATGTCCACTTATCATGTGATTTTGTCTATACAGCGTGTGATTATGTCAAATGGCCGTGTTGATTTGTCAACGACTGTGTTGACTTGTGCATTCAACGTTTTATCATGTTCACTATTGGCTGATCTTGTTAAACCGATATGTTGACTTGTTCATTTGGCATGGTGTTGTCCAAGATTTAGTGGCGCGAAACCACAAAGATGGCGGAAGACTTGCAAGAAATTTTGAACGTGGCAGGATTGCCGGCTGTAATCGACAGATTTAGATCCGAAAAGATTGATCCACATGTTATAACCACTATGAGCGACGAAGATCTAGTCAGGGTCGGTGTTGCTACCATCGGAGACGGAATAAGACTTCGTGAAAGTGCAAAAAGGAAACTGGTATGTTACTATGTATACTAGGTTTACAGATGTTTCACACCCTAGTCATTTCTCCCCTAGTCGTTTCTCCCCTAGTCATTTCTCCCCCAAGACATTTCTCCCCCAAATAAACTTATGTATATGGAAACCAAATTTTCAAAGTCAAACAAGGGTCATAATTAGTACTAAATTTATACAAGAGTTATCTGACTTGACTGTGTGACACCCCTAGAGACATTAACGAAGTTTCAAGTCAATATCATAAGTGGTTACTGAGATATGTGCATGATAGTACCTAGCAGGCAAAACTTTAACCAAATTTTCAAAGTCAAACAAGGGCCATAATTTGTACTAAATTTTTTCAAGAGTTATATGCCTTGATTGTATGACACCCCTAAAGACATGAACAAAGTTTCAAGTCAATATTATAAGTGGTTACTGAGATATGTGCATGATAGTACCTAGCAGGCAAAACTTTAACCAAATTTTCAAAGTCAAACAAGGGCCATAATTTGTACTAAATCTATACAAGAGTTATCTGCCTTGATTGTATGACACCCCTAAAGACATGAACAAAGTTTCAAGTCAATATCATAAGTGGTTACTGAGATATGTGCATGATAGTACTTAGCAGGCAAAACTTTAACCAAAGAAGCAACGCCAACGCCGACGCCGACACACAAGTGACTGTAATAGCTCTCCATATTCTCCGAATAGTCGAGCTAAAAATGCCTGCTAATTCAGCTCCATGTATAGAATGTCCAAGACCGGTTTATAAGCACCATATTGCAGTCTCTTGTGATCTTTGAGGGTGACACTTTCTGTTCAATAAACAATCAATGCTTTATAATGGAATGGAATATACAGATTGACACTTAGTGGCCAATAAACAATTAACATTCCAGTAATTCCAATTGTTATAAAGCTGTTGTAAAAATTAATCGGGTTGTACTGATGATACCCTCTTTAGAGGATGGTGGACCCAATAAGCACAATTACAAACAAAGCTTAATATTAATCAGGCAACATTTTGTTGTATCATGCCATTAAGTCTGATCCTATCATGATAAAATATATTTATGCTGTGTTCTTACTGTATTAAAAATAATTAATAAAATAATTCATTTTTTTATGTTGTTTTGTTTAAATAGAATGCATAGAAATGTACTAGCAAGCTGCACCAAATGATGAAGGAATTTAGGATGGACCTGATGTAGCATCTCATAAAGAATTTCATCAGAAATTATTTTGAAATTTGATAATCATACATAATCATGTATAATATCTAAAGTGGGTAATCTGATTTAGTAATAAATTTTATTTTTGAGTAATTTCATTTTCAAAAGTATGAAAAATATTTTCTTTGCTTCTTTAAATTTAAAAATAAATATTATGAGCAGGAAATGATTCACTTCTTTTACTTTAAATCAATGAATACAATTTCAGTTTTAAGTCTTTAAAAAAATCAATTTTATTGAGCACCGTTTGACAAATGTTTCTTAACATATGATTCAATTTTTTGGAAAACACTCCTCAATCAATGAAAGTTTAAAACATTTTTATTTAAAGACAGTTTTTGAATTAAAAGATCATCTGTTAATTCTTAAGATTATAAACTGTTTTACAGTTACTAAAAATAACCAAAACGCATGGAATTAATACAATATCAAACTCAATAATTCAATGAGTCAGTAGGTCTAAAAACATTTTTTATTTAAAGACAGTTTTAAAAATGAAAGATCTAAGACTTCTGTTGTTTGTAAAACATTAATCAGTCTTTAGATTAAAGATCTGTAAAAAAAAAAACAACTTAAAAAACACATAATGTATTTAATTTGAAAAATCTTTTCAATGAAAAGTTCTTCTTTAAAACTTTAAATTCTGCTTTAATTTTAGGTGGTAATCAACACCTTAATATGCTAAGCTTAAACCTTATGTTAGGTGAGAAATGCCTTGGGGGAGAAATGACTAGGGGAGAAACATCTTGGGGGAGAAATGACTAGGGGAGAAACGACTAGGGTGTGAAATATCTGGATACCGTATACTCTACACAGTACGGTGTAACATAAGAAATGTAAGAGCCGTGAGATAGGTATGACTTTCTTTACTGCGCATGCGCAAAACATGTTTACATTGGTTTCGTCAATGGTTGTGAAAATTGTACGACTGATAGAACTTATCAGCTTATTCTGTCCTTATGATGCAACTTGTAAGTCATATTTGAGTGCTGGTTGTTACAAGTTCATAGATGAATAAAGAGTACTTATATATCATTAACATTATGTCCAATTTACTTGCAAAACGGCTCGGTTTGCTTTCGAAAATCTACTGGCCTTGATGAAATTTTCCAATCTCGTTAGCGAAACTCAGCTATTAAAAACGATTTTATGATTGTTTTTAGTAGGAAAAGGTTCGAACATATGAAGTATGGTAAAGCATAAAAAAATTGTTCATGTTCCCTTGCAAAAAATTGTCGAGAAAAGACATTGTTTGGCTTTTCTTCGATAACTACTTTAATCCACTGAAAGTTCTTCTGGGTGATTTATGGATTTATGGGTGAAACCTTACCTTTTACATTACAAATAGAACCCCAGTCAGGATGATCATTAATTTTGCATTTAAGCGGTTAAAAGGAAGTTTTTATGTTATACATTAACAATATACTTACAGAAAAATCAAGACACTCAACCATCATGCTATTTGGTCAAAGTGTTGCATGGAATTAAAATGTTTTTTTATTTATTTAGTTTATACCAATTTATTTATTCTCGATTGCGAAACAAGTTATTACAACTTAGATTAATCGCTCTCGAGACTCATTCCAGATGGAATCAACCTCCAATAGAGAGAGGCAATGTGGAATAATTGTGTCTTGCCTAAGGACACTACCGACATGGCTATGGTAGGGATTGAACCCGGGGCCCTTCGATCCCGAGGCAAACACGCTACCACTGCGCCACGGCGGCTCCATTTAAAATGGTTTAGCTTTCAACCACTATTTTATAGAAAGAATTTGTATTATGATACATTATAGACATGAGAATAGAGTTTTTATCTTCCTGACTGGTTTCATCCCTCTGTGTAATCATTTGGGAAACAAATGGGCCTTTGTGTGACATATATTTAGATTTCGTGTTTCTATGGTGGTTATTCACTCTCTGTTTTTGCTCTAGACCTATGTATCAAAGTAGCAATTGGGTATCAGAAAATCAAACAATGGAAAATTTCATCTATATGAACATTTTTAATGAAATTAAGTTATATCAGTCTAGACTGTTTATTGGATACAATTTCCTAAAACTAAAATGAGTTGAAACTTGAATATAAAATCCAGCACCACACGTGTAACTGTTTCTATTAAGGTTTGACAGTGATCAATCAAAAATGATCATCCTTTTAAAAAAGTTGCAATTATATCTTTCTCTATATAAATTGAAATGAAAAATATAACATATAAAATATAGCTGTTATTTCAGCTGTAAACTATATAATCAATTCTCAAAAACTTTTTATTGATATTGAATTGTAATTTATTAATTTAGATTTTTACCCCCTACAGCCACTGAATTATTAGGATTAGTCCCTTAACAAAATGTTTCAGCAAGTTTCTGAAATTTGCCATGTATGAATTTAAAAAAAAGTATTTAATAGGGCTTATTTGATTTAGATTACCGCTACTGTGATCTTATTAACTGTACGATGCAGGAAGAATTTGTCAAAATGAGGCTCCAATGTGGTGTTTTTGTTTTCAGAAAGGGATTGGGAAAAAATGAGTTGCATTTTTTATGTTGAAGATAATTCACAATCTGTGAAGTTGTTATATTGCTTAGCCATGGTACTTTAAATGTAAAATATTGACCCATTTATTTTTATTGTTAGCACTGGTTTGTGTTTTCAAATAAATTTTAGGGTTATGACCAGCTGGTGCAGTGTTGCAATTGTTATAAAAACAAGAGGATCTACCCCCTTGTCAATGTGTTATTCACACCTAAGAAGTCCTGATCACAATAAGCCTCCCTCAATCTGACATCCTTGTCTATTGTCACTTTTTTCATCATGCAGTACTTGGCAATGTTTCTTCAGTTATTATAGGTGAAATTGATATTCATTATGGCCATACAGATATAAACTTCTGATTTATTCAAGATAAAAAGTTAATGAGCACTAGGCAATTGTTTCACATGAAATCAATGATTTAGTAAAATAATTCTATTTCTATCCCAGAAGCACATTGATTGTAATGATTTAGCAAATATTAATGAAAACTAGTCCTGATATCTTTAACAGTGATTTCGAAAGCAAAATAAGGAATGATTTTTATATAATTAGAAATCATTTCCCGTGGTAAGACTTCTTTCCAGGTAAAGTAATTGTTAGCTTTTATAGTGCTTCTGTGATATTAATCATAGTTTAATACAATTGCACTATCATGTGTATTATGCTAGTTACAAATGAAAGCATGCCTAAGTCAAAGGATTATTGCTATATTGAAATCTAAGTTAGAGAATTTTCATATTTTTTTCCAAATAATCCATTTTAATTTAAGCATGACAGTCAACTGACAGAGTATGGACATTTGATTGGTGGCATACGTTCAATGTCTAAAGATTCTTATATTATTACTCAGTCTTTTATTTGAATAAAATTCTGTTGATTTCTTAATTAACGTCCCAGACCCCCTGAGGAAAGGATGACTTACAAATCAAAAGCTACTTTAGTTTTTTAAATGAATATGCTAAAACAACTTCCATCATAAATAAAAAGAGTATTAGTTAACTATCATTTAAACCTAAACAAATTGTACCATATCATAACTTTGGAGAAACCAGCAACAGTCCATAATGATTTAACAGTAATCCTGGAGGTTCTCAACAGAAAACTATTTTTATATTATGATTTAATTACTATTTTCATAATCCAACTGTTCTTAAAGGATACACAGAATATCACAAACTAACCTTTGACCACAAATCAACCCATATTGACCAGTACAACTTTTGAGGCACTCAAAACACCCTCAATCAAAACTATAGAGTGGATTTTTAATACAATTTTGTTAAATCCATAAAACTTATCTTGATTTAAATGCTATGCAAACAAACAGCAATATACAGAACTATGTTTTGATTATTGATTCATCTGTAAACTGAAATATGATAGCATGACATGTTTCATAAAAAAGAATGTGTCTAACTAAATGTTGGAGAGTGGTTAAAGCTGATGTATTTACATTTCTTTACTAAAGTTTTTATTAATATTATAAGTAATAGTTTATATTCATTTCATGAAAAAAGGTGATTTCTTATGTTGATCTTTATCTGGTGTGATAGTGCAGTGCTAAAGAACAAAAAAAAATTGATTCTTGTTTTGTAAAGGTAAACAGGTTGGACAATTATACATTGATAAAGGACATATAAAGAAAAATATCAGTCAACAGGTCTAGTTTTGCTGTTTCTGTTTCATACCTGTTAATTAAGGAACTAAGTTCAGTATTTTCAGAGAGTGAAATCTGGATATATGTTAATAACAGATATTAATTATCTTAGTCATGAAATATGCAATTCAAATAGTCTAAATCACATCTTTTTCATGTTACAGATGAAATTGTCCCAAGGTACTTGCCAACATCACAGGTATGCAGGGTCAGCAATATTTTCACACCTTTGAATACCTGGTGCAGAAAGTGTCATCATTGCAGGTAATTCACAGAGTGTCATGGCATGGTCACTATTTTGTATGGTTCATGGATATTCTGGAAGTTGATTATGTGGTAATGGTCCAATCAGATTTACCGAAAAGTAAATGTAGTGTTTTGATACAATATAAACAATTGAAATTTAATTTACAGGTCCATTCTTGCTATACACTTTGTATCTCATAGAAAATATATTTATTTGTATCTTGTGTTATTCTAAGTGTTTGTGATTTTAATCATGGAATCCATTGACTTTGGTGAACTTTCAGTGTTTCTTACTGATGGATTATATCCTGAGAGTTTCAGAGGCAAAGGGAGGGCTCTTGTCAACAAACGGTATCATTACAAGAAGAGGGCAGTTCTCTTCACTTTCAAAGGTATGTGGTCAGTCCCAACTTGTGCTTATAGAATTGTGTCGACCTATTGATAGTAAATCTGACTGAGTTGTTGAACCCAAATGAACATAATTATTTGGGCAAAGATCTGGTTGATTTTTGTTACACTGCAATTTATAAAAATACAGTAAAGAAGATTACTTATCATGCATATTATCACATTAAATTATAATATATATAAAGTTGAAAAGGTGTGGTCCTGGACAGAAATATGATGAAATCGATCTTGGTGATTGGAAAGATTATTATTGAGTTTAGGTACTTATTGATGTAAAGATGCATTGCTTTTATGTATGATTTGATATTTGTATGCCAGATAAAAACACTTTTTTCATCTCGTATCACAAACCCAATGTTACATTTTCTGAGTGTCTTACTGGCAAATAGGAAATAGTCTAACATTTCTCACAGTCAGATTTCAGTTGAAATATGACTTAAATCTCTAAATATTACTGTTTGTCTGCTGATATATTATTCTTTCTGGCTTTATTACTGTAAGCAGCAGTGAGTCACATTAATATGGACTGATTCTGACATCATGTACCAACTATTATATTTTCCTAGTGTCTTGTAGGGAAATAGATGAAAGTCTTGCATTTCAGGTCAGATTTTAGTGAAAATTTCACCTAAGTGTCTAGATAATACTGATTTTCTGCTTATATATTGTTATTTCTGGCTTTATTACTGTAAGCAGCAGAGAGTCACATAGATATGGACTAATTCTGGCATGTTGTACCCACTATTACATTTTCTTAGTGTCTTTTAGAGAAAAATATGAAAGTCTTGCGTTTCAAACGGTCAGATTTTAGTGAAAATTTCACATTAGTGTCGTATTCAAAAGTTTGTCTGCTGAAATATTATTCTTTCTGGCTTTATGACTGCAAGCATAAGTGAGTCACATAAATATGGAGTGGTTCATGTATGTTGTTCCTACTATTACATTTTCTGAGAGTCTTATAGGCAAATAGAAAAAAGTCTTCCGTTTCTAACGGTCAGTTTGTAGTGAAAACTTCACTTCAGTGTCATAATTTAAAGTTTGTCTGCTTATATATTGTTATTTCTGGCTTGATTACTGTAAGCAGCAGTGAGTCACATAAATATGGACTGGTTCAGGCATGTTGTAACCACTATTACATTTCTGAGTGTCTTATAGGCAAATAGAAAAAAGGTCTTACATTTATCATAGTCAGATTGTAGTGATAAATTTCACTTAAGTGTCATTTTCTATTATTATTTCTGGCTTTATTACTGCAGGCAGCAGTAAGTCACATTAATATGGACTAATTCTGGCATGTTGTAACCACTATTACATTTTCTAAGTGTCTTGTAGGGAAATAGATGAAAGTCTTGTGTTTCTCATGGGTCGATTGTAGTGAAAATTTCACATTAGTGTCATATTCTAAAGTTTGTCTGCTGAAATGTTATTCTTAATGGCTTTATTACTTAAAGCAGCAGTGAGTCACATAAATATGGACTGATTCTGGCATGTTGTACCCACTTTTATATTTTCTGAGTGTCTTATAGGCAAATAGAAAAAAGTCTTCCGTTTCTAACGGTCAGATTTTAGTGAAAATTTCACATATGTGTCATATTCTAAAGTTTGTCTGCTGAAATATTATTCTTTCTGGCTTTATTACTGAAAGCAGCAGTGAGTCACATAAATATGGACTGGTTCTGGCATGTTGTACCCACTATTATATTTTCTTGGTGTCTTGTAGGGAAATAGATGAAAGTCTTGCGATTCTCATGGGTCGATTTTAGTGTCATATTCTAAAGTTTGTCTGCTTATATATTACTCTTTCTGGCTTTATTACTGTAAGCAGCAGTAAGTCACATTAATATGGACTAATTCTAGCATGTTGTACTCACTATTACATTTTCTTGGTGTCTTGTAGGGAAAAAGATGAAAGTCTTGCGTTTCTAACGGTCAAATTTAGTGAAAATTTCACATTAGTGTCATATTCTAAAGTTTGTCTGCTTATATATTACTCTTTCTGGCTTTATTACTGTAAGCAGCAGTAAGTCACATTAATATGGACTAATTCTAGCATGTTGTACTCACTATTACATTTTCTTGGTGTCTTGTAGGGAAATAGATGAAAGTCTTGCGTTTCTAACGGTCAAATTTAGTGAAAATTTCACATTAGTGTCATATTCAAAAGTTTGTCTGCTTATATATTACTCTTTCTGGCTTTATTACTGTAAGCAGCAGTGAGTCACATTAATATGGACTGGTTCTGGCATGTTGTACCCACTATTATATTTTCTTGGTGTCTTGTAGGGAAATAGATGAAAGTCTTGCGATTCTCATGGGTCGATTTTAGTGTCATATTCTAAAGTTTGTCTGCTTATATATTACTCTTTCTGGCTTTATTACTGTAAGCAGCAGTGAGTCACATTAATATGGACTAATTCTAGCATGTTGTACTCACTATTACATTTTCTAGGTGTCTTGTAGGGAAATAGATGAAAGTCTTGCGTTTCTAACGGTCAAATTTAGTGAAAATTTCACATTAGTGTCATATTCAAAAGTTTGTCTGCTTATATATTACTCTTTCTGGCTTTATTACTGTAAGCAGCAGTGAGTCACATTAATATGGACTGGTTCTGGCATGTTGTACCCACTATTATATTTTCTTGGTGTCTTGCAGGGAAATAGATGAAAGTCTTGCGATTCTCATGGGTCGATTTTAGTGTCATATTCTAAAGTTTGTCTGCTTATATATTACTCTTTCTGGCTTTATTACTGTAAGCAGCAGTGAGTCACATTAATATGGACTAATTCTAGCATGTTGTACTCACTGTTACATTTTCTAGGTGTCTTGTAGAGAAATAGATGAAAGTCCTGCGTTTCAAACGGTCAAATTTAGTGAAAATTTCACATTAGTGTCATATTCAAAAGTTTGTCTGCTTATATATTACTCTTTCTGGCTTTATTACTGTAAGCAGCAGTGAGTCACATTAATATGGACTGGTTCTGGCATGTTGTACCCACTATTATATTTTCTTGGTGTCTTGTAGGGAAATAGATGAAAGTCTTGCGATTCTCATGGGTCGATTTTAGTGTCATATTCTAAAGTTTGTCTGCTTATATATTACTCTTTCTGGCTTTATTACTGTAAGCAGCAGTGAGTCACATTAATATGGACTAATTCTAGCATGTTGTACTCACTATTACATTTTCTTGGTGTCTTGTAGGGAAATAGATGAAAGTCTTGCGTTTCTAACGGTCAAATTTAGTGAAAATTTCACATTAGTGTCATATTCAAAAGTTTGTCTGCTTATATATTACTCTTTCTGGCTTTATTACTGTAAGCAGCAGTGAGTCACATTGATATGGACTAATTCTAGCATGTTGTACTCACTATTACATTTTCTTGGTGTCTTGTAGGGAAATAGATGAAAGTCTTGCGTTTCTAACGGTCAAATTTAGTGAAAATTTCACATTAGTGTCATATTCAAAAGTTTGTCTGCTTATATATTACTCTTTCTGGCTTTATTACTGTAAGCAGCAGTAAGTCACATTAATATGGACTAATTCTAGCATGTTGTACTCACTATTACATTTTCTTGGTGTCTTGTAGGGAAATAGATGAAAGTCTTGCGTTTCTAACGGTCAAATTTAGTGAAAATTTCACATTAGTGTCATATTCAAAAGTTTGTCTGCTTATATATTACTCTTTCTGGCTTTATTACTGTAAGCAGCAGTGAGTCACATTAATATGGACTAATTCTAGCATGTTGTACTCACTATTACATTTTCTTGGTGTCTTGTAGGGAAATAGATGAAAGTCTTGCGTTTCTAACGGTCAAATTTAGTGAAAATTTCACATTAGTGTCACATTCAAAAGTTTGTCTGCTTATATATTACTCTTTCTGGCTTTATTACTGTAAGCAGCAGTGAGTCACATTAATATAGACTGGTTCTGGCATGTTGTACCCACTATTATATTTTCTTGGTGTCTTGCAGGGAAATAGATGAAAGTCTTGCGATTCTCATGGGTCGATTTTAGTGAAAATTTCACATTAGTGTCATATTCAAAAGTTTGTCTGCTTATATGTTGTTATTTCTGGCTTTATTACTGATCGCAGCAGTGAGTGACATTAATATGGACTGATTCTGGCATGTTGTACCCACTATTATATTTTCTTGGTGTCTTGTAGGGAAATAGATGAAAGTCTTGCGATTCTCATGGGTCGATTTTAGTGTCATATTCTAAAGTTTGTCTGCTTATATATTACTCTTTCTGGCTTTATTACTGTAAGCAGCAGTGAGTCACATTAATATGGACTAATTCTAGCATGTTGTACTCACTATTACATTTTCTTGGTGTCTTGTAGGGAAATAGATGAAAGTCTTGCGTTTCTAACGGTCAAATTTAGTGAAAATTTCACATTAGTGTCATATTCAAAAGTTTGTCTGCTTATATATTACTCTTTCTGGCTTTATTACTGTAAGCAGCAGTGAGTCACATTGATATGGACTAATTCTAGCATGTTGTACTCACTATTACATTTTCTTGGTGTCTTGTAGGGAAATAGATGAAAGTCTTGCGTTTCTAACGGTCAAATTTAGTGAAAATTTCACATTAGTGTCATATTCAAAAGTTTGTCTGCTTATATATTACTCTTTCTGGCTTTATTACTGTAAGCAGCAGTGAGTCACATTAATATGGACTAATTCTAGCATGTTGTACTCACTATTACATTTTCTTGGTGTCTTGTAGGGAAATAGATGAAAGTCTTGCGTTTCTAACGGTCAAATTTAGTGAAAATTTCACATTAGTGTCATATTCAAAAGTTTGTCTGCTTATATATTACTCTTTCTGGCTTTATTACTGTAAGCAGCAGTGAGTCACATTAATATGGACTAATTCTAGCATGTTGTACTCACTATTACATTTTCTTGGTGTCTTGTAGGGAAATAGATGAAAGTCTTGCGTTTCTAACGGTCAAATTTAGTGAAAATTTCACATTAGTGTCACATTCAAAAGTTTGTCTGCTTATATATTACTCTTTCTGGCTTTATTACTGTAAGCAGCAGTGAGTCACATTAATATAGACTGGTTCTGGCATGTTGTACCCACTATTATATTTTCTTGGTGTCTTGCAGGGAAATAGATGAAAGTCTTGCGATTCTCATGGGTCGATTTTAGTGAAAATTTCACATTAGTGTCATATTCAAAAGTTTGTCTGCTTATATGTTGTTATTTCTGGCTTTATTACTGATCGCAGCAGTGAGTGACATTAATATGGACTGATTCTGGCATGTTGTACCCACTATTATATTTTCTTGGTGTCTTGTAGGGAAATAGATGAAAGTCTTGCGATTCTCATGGGTCGATTTTAGTGTCATATTCTAAAGTTTGTCTGCTTATATATTACTCTTTCTGGCTTTATTACTGTAAGCAGCAGTGAGTCACATTAATATGGACTAATTCTAGCATGTTGTACTCACTATTACATTTTCTTGGTGTCTTGTAGGGAAATAGATGAAAGTCTTGCGTTTCTAACGGTCAAATTTAGTGAAAATTTCACATTAGTGTCATATTCAAAAGTTTGTCTGCTTATATATTACTCTTTCTGGCTTTATTACTGTAAGCAGCAGTGAGTCACATTGATATGGACTAATTCTAGCATGTTGTACTCACTATTACATTTTCTTGGTGTCTTGTAGGGAAATAGATGAAAGTCTTGCGTTTCTAACGGTCAAATTTAGTGAAAATTTCACATTAGTGTCATATTC
Organism: Saxidomus purpurata; assembly: GCA_022818135.1. Lineage (NCBI taxonomy): Eukaryota > Metazoa > Mollusca > Bivalvia > Venerida > Veneridae > Saxidomus > Saxidomus purpurata. The sequence goes on from JAFMSR010000011.1 coordinate 6,007,200, forward strand.
AAAAGTTTGTCTGCTTATATATTACTCTTTCTGGCTTTATTACTGTAAGCAGCAGTGAGTCACATTAATATGGACTAATTCTAGCATGTTGTACTCACTATTACATTTTCTTGGTGTCTTGTAGGGAAATAGATGAAAGTCTTGCGTTTCTAACGGTCAAATTTAGTGAAAATTTCACATTAGTGTCATATTCAAAAGTTTGTCTGCTTATATATTACTCTTTCTGGCTTTATTACTGTAAGCAGCAGTGAGTCACATTAATATGGACTAATTCTAGCATGTTGTACTCACTATTACATTTTCTTGGTGTCTTGTAGGGAAATAGATGAAAGTCTTGCGTTTCTAACGGTCAAATTTAGTGAAAATTTCACATTAGTGTCACATTCAAAAGTTTGTCTGCTTATATATTACTCTTTCTGGCTTTATTACTGTAAGCAGCAGTGAGTCACATTAATATAGACTGGTTCTGGCATGTTGTACCCACTATTATATTTTCTTGGTGTCTTGCAGGGAAATAGATGAAAGTCTTGCGATTCTCATGGGTCGATTTTAGTGAAAATTTCACATTAGTGTCATATTCAAAAGTTTGTCTGCTTATATGTTGTTATTTCTGGCTTTATTACTGATCGCAGCAGTGAGTGACATTAATATGGACTGATTCTGGCATGTTGTACCCACTATTATATTTTCTTGGTGTCTTGTAGGGAAATAGATGAAAGTCTTGCGATTCTCATGGGTCGATTTTAGTGTCATATTCTAAAGTTTGTCTGCTTATATATTACTCTTTCTGGCTTTATTACTGTAAGCAGCAGTGAGTCACATTAATATGGACTAATTCTAGCATGTTGTACTCACTATTACATTTTCTTGGTGTCTTGTAGGGAAATAGATGAAAGTCTTGCGTTTCTAACGGTCAAATTTAGTGAAAATTTCACATTAGTGTCATATTCAAAAGTTTGTCTGCTTATATATTACTCTTTCTGGCTTTATTACTGTAAGCAGCAGTGAGTCACATTGATATGGACTAATTCTAGCATGTTGTACTCACTATTACATTTTCTTGGTGTCTTGTAGGGAAATAGATGAAAGTCTTGCGTTTCTAACGGTCAAATTTAGTGAAAATTTCACATTAGTGTCATATTCAAAAGTTTGTCTGCTTATATATTACTCTTTCTGGCTTTATTACTGTAAGCAGCAGTGAGTCACATTAATATGGACTAATTCTAGCATGTTGTACTCACTATTACATTTTCTTGGTGTCTTGTAGGGAAATAGATGAAAGTCTTGCGTTTCTAACGGTCAAATTTAGTGAAAATTTCACATTAGTGTCATATTCAAAAGTTTGTCTGCTTATATATTACTCTTTCTGGCTTTATTACTGTAAGCAGCAGTGAGTCACATTAATATGGACTAATTCTAGCATGTTGTACTCACTATTACATTTTCTTGGTGTCTTGTAGGGAAATAGATGAAAGTCTTGCGTTTCTAACGGTCAAATTTAGTGAAAATTTCACATTAGTGTCACATTCAAAAGTTTGTCTGCTTATATATTACTCTTTCTGGCTTTATTACTGTAAGCAGCAGTGAGTCACATTAATATAGACTGGTTCTGGCATGTTGTACCCACTATTATATTTTCTTGGTGTCTTGCAGGGAAATAGATGAAAGTCTTGCGATTCTCATGGGTCGATTTTAGTGAAAATTTCACATTAGTGTCATATTCAAAAGTTTGTCTGCTTATATGTTGTTATTTCTGGCTTTATTACTGATCGCAGCAGTGAGTGACATTAATATGGACTGATTCTGGCATGTTGTACCCACTATTATATTTTCTTGGTGTCTTGTAGGGAAATAGATGAAAGTCTTGCGATTCTCATGGGTCGATTTTAGTGTCATATTCTAAAGTTTGTCTGCTTATATATTACTCTTTCTGGCTTTATTACTGTAAGCAGCAGTGAGTCACATTAATATGGACTAATTCTAGCATGTTGTACTCACTATTACATTTTCTTGGTGTCTTGTAGGGAAATAGATGAAAGTCTTGCGTTTCTAACGGTCAAATTTAGTGAAAATTTCACATTAGTGTCATATTCAAAAGTTTGTCTGCTTATATATTACTCTTTCTGGCTTTATTACTGTAAGCAGCAGTGAGTCACATTGATATGGACTAATTCTAGCATGTTGTACTCACTATTACATTTTCTTGGTGTCTTGTAGGGAAATAGATGAAAGTCTTGCGTTTCTAACGGTCAAATTTAGTGAAAATTTCACATTAGTGTCATATTCAAAAGTTTGTCTGCTTATATATTACTCTTTCTGGCTTTATTACTGTAAGCAGCAGTGAGTCACATTAATATGGACTAATTCTAGCATGTTGTACTCACTATTACATTTTCTTGGTGTCTTGTAGGGAAATAGATGAAAGTCTTGCGTTTCTAACGGTCAAATTTAGTGAAAATTTCACATTAGTGTCATATTCAAAAGTTTGTCTGCTTATATATTACTCTTTCTGGCTTTATTACTGTAAGCAGCAGTGAGTCACATTAATATAGACTGGTTCTGGCATGTTGTACCCACTATTATATTTTCTTGGTGTCTTGCAGGGAAATAGATGAAAGTCTTGCGATTCTCATGGGTCGATTTTAGTGTCATATTCTAAAGTTTGTCTGCTTATATATTACTCTTTCTGGCTTTATTACTGTAAGCAGCAGTGAGTCACATTAATATGGACTAATTCTAGCATGTTGTACTCACTGTTACATTTTCTTGGTGTCTTGTAGGGAAATAGATGAAAGTCCTGCGTTTCAAACGGTCAAATTTAGTGAAAATTTCACATTAGTGTCATATTCAAAAGTTTGTCTGCTTATATATTACTCTTTCTGGCTTTATTACTGTAAGCAGCAGTGAGTCACATTAATATGGACTGGTTCTGGCATGTTGTACCCACTATTATATTTTCTTGGTGTCTTGTAGGGAAATAGATGAAAGTCTTGCGATTCTCATGGGTCGATTTTAGTGTCATATTCTAAAGTTTGTCTGCTTATATATTACTCTTTCTGGCTTTATTACTGTAAGCAGCAGTGAGTCACATTAATATGGACTAATTCTAGCATGTTGTACTCACTATTACATTTTCTTGGTGTCTTGTAGGGAAATAGATGAAAGTCTTGCGTTTCTAACGGTCAAATTTAGTGAAAATTTCACATTAGTGTCACATTCAAAAGTTTGTCTGCTTATATATTACTCTTTCTGGCTTTATTACTGTAAGCAGCAGTGAGTCACATTAATATAGACTGGTTCTGGCATGTTGTACCCACTATTATATTTTCTTGGTGTCTTGCAGGGAAATAGATGAAAGTCTTGCGATTCTCATGGGTCGATTTTAGTGAAAATTTCACATTAGTGTCATATTCAAAAGTTTGTCTGCTTATATGTTGTTATTTCTGGCTTTATTACTGATCGCAGCAGTGAGTGACATTAATATGGACTGATTCTGGCATGTTGTACCCACTATTATATTTTCTTGGTGTCTTGTAGGGAAATAGATGAAAGTCTTGCGATTCTCATGGGTCGATTTTAGTGTCATATTCTAAAGTTTGTCTGCTTATATATTACTCTTTCTGGCTTTATTACTGTAAGCAGCAGTGAGTCACATTAATATGGACTAATTCTAGCATGTTGTACTCACTATTACATTTTCTTGGTGTCTTGTAGGGAAATAGATGAAAGTCTTGCGTTTCTAACGGTCAAATTTAGTGAAAATTTCACATTAGTGTCATATTCAAAAGTTTGTCTGCTTATATATTACTCTTTCTGGCTTTATTACTGTAAGCAGCAGTGAGTCACATTGATATGGACTAATTCTAGCATGTTGTACTCACTATTACATTTTCTTGGTGTCTTGTAGGGAAATAGATGAAAGTCTTGCGTTTCTAACGGTCAAATTTAGTGAAAATTTCACATTAGTGTCATATTCAAAAGTTTGTCTGCTTATATATTACTCTTTCTGGCTTTATTACTGTAAGCAGCAGTGAGTCACATTAATATGGACTAATTCTAGCATGTTGTACTCACTATTACATTTTCTTGGTGTCTTGTAGGGAAATAGATGAAAGTCTTGCGTTTCTAACGGTCAAATTTAGTGAAAATTTCACATTAGTGTCATATTCAAAAGTTTGTCTGCTTATATATTACTCTTTCTGGCTTTATTACTGTAAGCAGCAGTGAGTCACATTAATATGGACTAATTCTAGCATGTTGTACTCACTATTACATTTTCTTGGTGTCTTGTAGGGAAATAGATGAAAGTCTTGCGTTTCTAACGGTCAAATTTAGTGAAAATTTCACATTAGTGTCACATTCAAAAGTTTGTCTGCTTATATATTACTCTTTCTGGCTTTATTACTGTAAGCAGCAGTGAGTCACATTAATATAGACTGGTTCTGGCATGTTGTACCCACTATTATATTTTCTTGGTGTCTTGCAGGGAAATAGATGAAAGTCTTGCGATTCTCATGGGTCGATTTTAGTGAAAATTTCACATTAGTGTCATATTCAAAAGTTTGTCTGCTTATATGTTGTTATTTCTGGCTTTATTACTGATCGCAGCAGTGAGTGACATTAATATGGACTGATTCTGGCATGTTGTACCCACTATTATATTTTCTTGGTGTCTTGTAGGGAAATAGATGAAAGTCTTGCGATTCTCATGGGTCGATTTTAGTGTCATATTCTAAAGTTTGTCTGCTTATATATTACTCTTTCTGGCTTTATTACTGTAAGCAGCAGTGAGTCACATTAATATGGACTAATTCTAGCATGTTGTACTCACTATTACATTTTCTTGGTGTCTTGTAGGGAAATAGATGAAAGTCTTGCGTTTCTAACGGTCAAATTTAGTGAAAATTTCACATTAGTGTCATATTCAAAAGTTTGTCTGCTTATATATTACTCTTTCTGGCTTTATTACTGTAAGCAGCAGTGAGTCACATTGATATGGACTAATTCTAGCATGTTGTACTCACTATTACATTTTCTTGGTGTCTTGTAGGGAAATAGATGAAAGTCTTGCGTTTCTAACGGTCAAATTTAGTGAAAATTTCACATTAGTGTCATATTCAAAAGTTTGTCTGCTTATATATTACTCTTTCTGGCTTTATTACTGTAAGCAGCAGTGAGTCACATTAATATGGACTAATTCTAGCATGTTGTACTCACTATTACATTTTCTTGGTGTCTTGTAGGGAAATAGATGAAAGTCTTGCGTTTCTAACGGTCAAATTTAGTGAAAATTTCACATTAGTGTCATATTCAAAAGTTTGTCTGCTTATATATTACTCTTTCTGGCTTTATTACTGTAAGCAGCAGTGAGTCACATTAATATGGACTAATTCTAGCATGTTGTACTCACTATTACATTTTCTTGGTGTCTTGTAGGGAAATAGATGAAAGTCTTGCGTTTCTAACGGTCAAATTTAGTGAAAATTTCACATTAGTGTCACATTCAAAAGTTTGTCTGCTTATATATTACTCTTTCTGGCTTTATTACTGTAAGCAGCAGTGAGTCACATTAATATAGACTGGTTCTGGCATGTTGTACCCACTATTATATTTTCTTGGTGTCTTGCAGGGAAATAGATGAAAGTCTTGCGATTCTCATGGGTCGATTTTAGTGAAAATTTCACATTAGTGTCATATTCAAAAGTTTGTCTGCTTATATGTTGTTATTTCTGGCTTTATTACTGATCGCAGCAGTGAGTGACATTAATATGGACTGATTCTGGCATGTTGTACCCACTATTATATTTTCTTGGTGTCTTGTAGGGAAATAGATGAAAGTCTTGCGATTCTCATGGGTCGATTTTAGTGTCATATTCTAAAGTTTGTCTGCTTATATATTACTCTTTCTGGCTTTATTACTGTAAGCAGCAGTGAGTCACATTAATATGGACTAATTCTAGCATGTTGTACTCACTATTACATTTTCTTGGTGTCTTGTAGGGAAATAGATGAAAGTCTTGCGTTTCTAACGGTCAAATTTAGTGAAAATTTCACATTAGTGTCATATTCAAAAGTTTGTCTGCTTATATATTACTCTTTCTGGCTTTATTACTGTAAGCAGCAGTGAGTCACATTGATATGGACTAATTCTAGCATGTTGTACTCACTATTACATTTTCTTGGTGTCTTGTAGGGAAATAGATGAAAGTCTTGCGTTTCTAACGGTCAAATTTAGTGAAAATTTCACATTAGTGTCATATTCAAAAGTTTGTCTGCTTATATATTACTCTTTCTGGCTTTATTACTGTAAGCAGCAGTGAGTCACATTAATATGGACTAATTCTAGCATGTTGTACTCACTATTACATTTTCTTGGTGTCTTGTAGGGAAATAGATGAAAGTCTTGCGTTTCTAACGGTCAAATTTAGTGAAAATTTCACATTAGTGTCATATTCAAAAGTTTGTCTGCTTATATATTACTCTTTCTGGCTTTATTACTGTAAGCAGCAGTGAGTCACATTAATATAGACTGGTTCTGGCATGTTGTACCCACTATTATATTTTCTTGGTGTCTTGCAGGGAAATAGATGAAAGTCTTGCGATTCTCATGGGTCGATTTTAGTGTCATATTCTAAAGTTTGTCTGCTTATATATTACTCTTTCTGGCTTTATTACTGTAAGCAGCAGTGAGTCACATTAATATGGACTAATTCTAGCATGTTGTACTCACTGTTACATTTTCTTGGTGTCTTGTAGGGAAATAGATGAAAGTCCTGCGTTTCAAACGGTCAAATTTAGTGAAAATTTCACATTAGTGTCATATTCAAAAGTTTGTCTGCTTATATATTACTCTTTCTGGCTTTATTACTGTAAGCAGCAGTGAGTCACATTAATATGGACTGGTTCTGGCATGTTGTACCCACTATTATATTTTCTTGGTGTCTTGTAGGGAAATAGATGAAAGTCTTGCGATTCTCATGGGTCGATTTTAGTGTCATATTCTAAAGTTTGTCTGCTTATATATTACTCTTTCTGGCTTTATTACTGTAAGCAGCAGTGAGTCACATTAATATGGACTAATTCTAGCATGTTGTACTCACTATTACATTTTCTTGGTGTCTTGTAGGGAAATAGATGAAAGTCTTGCGTTTCTAACGGTCAAATTTAGTGAAAATTTCACATTAGTGTCATATTCAAAAGTTTGTCTGCTTATATATTACTCTTTCTGGCTTTATTACTGTAAGCAGCAGTGAGTCACATTAATATGGACTGGTTCTGGCATGTTGTACCCACTATTATATTTTCTTGGTGTCTTGTAGGGAAATAGATGAAAGTCTTGCGATTCTCATGGGTCGATTTTAGTGTCATATTCTAAAGTTTGTCTGCTTATATATTACTCTTTCTGGCTTTATTACTGTAAGCAGCAGTGAGTCACATTAATATGGGCTAATTCTAGCATGTTGTACTCACTATTACATTTTCTTGGTGTCTTGTAGGGAAATAGATGAAAGTCTTGCGTTTCTAACGGTCAAATTTAGTGAAAATTTCACATTAGTGTCATATTCAAAAGTTTGTCTGCTTATATATTACTCTTTCTGGCTTTATTACTGTAAGCAGCAGTGAGTCACATTAATATGGACTAATTCTAGCATGTTGTACTCACTATTACATTTTCTTGGTGTCTTGTAGGGAAATAGATGAAAGTCTTGCGTTTCTAACGGTCAAATTTAGTGAAAATTTCACATTAGTGTCGTATTCAAAAGTTTGTCTGCTGAAATATTATTCATTCTGGCTTTATAACTGAAAGTAACAGTGAGTCACATTAATATGGACTGGTTCTGGCATGTTGTACCCACTATTATATTTTCTGAGTGTCTTATAGGCAAATAGAAAAAGTCTTGCGTTTCTAACGGTCAGTATGTAATGAAAATATTACTTATTATATATATAAGTGTCATATTCTAAAGTTTGTCCGCTTATATATTACTCTTTCTGGCTTTATTACTGTAAGCAGCAGTGAGTCACATTAATATAGACTGGTTCTGGCATGTTGTACCCACTATTATATTTTCTTGGTGTCTTGCAGGGAAATAGATGAAAGTCTTGCGATTCTCATGGGTCGATTTTAGTGAAAATTTCACATTAGTGTCATATTCAAAAGTTTGTCTGCTTATATGTTGTTATTTCTGGCTTTATTACTGATCGCAGCAGTGAGTGACATTAATATGGACTGATTCTGGCATGTTGTACCCACTATTATATTTTCTTGGTGTCTTTAGATCGGTCAATATATTTCTCTCAAAGACTAACCCAAGACCCTTTCAAATGTTAGCTTTAAGTGATAAATATAACTATGCAACATGTACATATCTGAATGACATGTTTGCTTTTTAATCAAATTACATGGTAGGTGTGAAAATCATGCAGCTGTCACGAACAACTATATACGCTTATTACCAAATTAACAGCGTGTTTATGCCCCCCACAAAGTGGGGTGCATATAGCGTTGCACTTGTCCGTCCGTCCGTCAGTCCGTCAGTCCGTCAGTCCGTCAGTCTGTCAGTCCGTCAGTCCGTCCGTCCGTCCGTACGTCCCGAAATCTTGTGAACGCAACTCCTCTTAAACCGGATGGCAGATTTTGCTTAAACTTCCAGGGATGAACAACCTTAATGTGTAGATGGTAGTAAAGGAAGGAATTTTCGCGGCGACCAAATTTAACAGAATTATGGCCCTTTGTTGATTTTTTCACTATATATCTTGTGAACGCAACTCCTCTTAAACCGGATGGCAGATTTTGCTTAAACTTCCAGGGATGAACAACCTTAATGTGTAGATGGTAGTAAAGAAAGGAATTTTTGCTGCGACCAAATTTAACAGAATTATGGCCCTTTGTTGATTTTTTTCACTATATACTATGTAGAAATTTTGTGAACGCAACTCCTCTTAAACCGGATGGCAGATTTTGCTTAAACTTCCAGGGATGAACAACCTTAATGTGTAGATGGCAGTAAAGGAAGGAATTTTTGCTGCGGCCAAATTTAACAGAATTATGGCCCTTTGTTGATTTTTTCACTATATACCATATAGAAATTTTGTGAACGCAACTCCTCTTAAACTGGTTGGCAGATTTTGCTTAAACTTCCAGGGATGAACAACCTTAATGTGTAGATGGTAGTAAAGGAAGGAATTTTTGTTGCGACCAAATTTAACAGAATTATGGCCCTTTGTTAAGTTTTTCACTATATACCATATAGAAATATTGTGAACGCAACTCCTCTTAAACCGGATGGCAGATTTTGCTTAAACTTCCAGGGATGAACAGCTTTAATGTGTAGATGGTAGTAAAGGAAGAAATTTTTGTTGCGACCAAATTTAACAGAATTATGGCCCTTTGTTGATTTTTTCACTATATACCATATAAATTTGTTGCGACCAAATTTAACAGAATTATGGCCCTTTGTTGATTTTTTCACTATATACCATATAAATAATTGAACATATAAATTTTACATTTGTAATTTAATTTAACATGTACATAAGGTTACCTGTAGATCATTTTAGGTATATGTACAGAAATGAAACAGTGGAATGAAAAAGTTCCACATAAAAATCTTACATACAGATATGCTTGCTCTTGTTTATGAGCACATCTGCACAGTGGGGGCATCCGTGTCCTTTGGACACAATTCTAGTTTCTATTTGTTTTTATAAACAGTGTCAACCTTGTGTGTGCAATAGAGGTTGCATTTTTAATCAAATCTTCATGAAACTTGGTCAGTATGATTGCCTTGATGAAATCTAGTTTGAGTTAGCCAGGTGAGCGATAAAGGGCCATCTTGGCCCTCTTGCTTGTTAATGGGAGAATTTTCATTCACCAATGAAGATTTTTATCAATATACAGTATAATTAAAAAAATATATTTATTCAATTTCTATTATCAGCATGTCTTTCAGTAAATTTTAATGAAATTTGGAGGTCAGCATCCATTTTTAGCTCGACTATTCGAAGAATAAGGAGGCTATTGCACTCGCCCTGGCGTCGGTGTCGGCGTCTGCGTTGGTTAAAGTTTTTTTATAAAGTCAAATATCTTGAATATTATCAAAGGTATTTACTTGAAACTCAAAATATATCTTTACCATCAACATCTACACTTGAGGAAACAATCCCCATAAATCTGTTTTGATTTTTGACAGATTTATGCCCCTTTTTAAATTAGAATTTTTGATTAAAGTTTTTTTTATAAAGTCTAATATCTTGAATATTATCAAAGGTATTGACTTGAAACTCAAAATTTATCTGTACCATCAACATCTACACCTGTGGAAACAATCCCCTTAACTCTGTTTTGATTTTTAACAGATTTATGCCCCTTTTTAACTTAGAACTTTTGGTTAAAGTTTTTTATAAAGTCAAATATCTTGAATACTATCAAAGGTATTGACTTGAAACTCAAAGTATATCTTTACTATCAACATCTACACCTGGGGAAACAATCCCCATAACTCTTTACAGATTTATGTCCCTTTTCAACTTTTTAGTTTAAGATTTTTATAAAGTCTAATATGAAATGAATGCTTAATGATACCTAAGAATGTTATTTGAGCCAGTATCCTTTTCACTGACAATTTATTTGTTGTAGGTACAGAGAAGTTTTAACTTAATGAATCATTATGTCATGTATGTGTGTACAGGATAGTTAAAAGTTATCTTTTTTATTCCAGATGGTTGCACAATCAGACAGTGTAAATGCCACATCCAGACTGTTTCCTGGGTTTCGAGGACGAGGCACAGTTGGCAGGATAACTTCGAGGAAAAAAAGTGATGGGGGAAGCTGGACAGCACAGTTTTTTTGTGTTAGTTCAATAGATCAGTCAAAAATACCAACATCAACTGAAAAGGAAATATTGAACAAAGCAGGGCTTGGTCTTAAAAAAGTGAAACTTCAAAATTCCCTCAAGGAAGAGGAAGTCATCCAGTTGTTACACAGTGAGATAGGTTTTCCGAAACTCAGAGACAGTGGAGGATTTGAATTTTTAAGAACAATGCGAAATGGCAGAACACTTGTGCGGGTGCCATGGCCATGGACGTCTAAAGCATTAAAAGTCAATGTAGGTCCACAGGCAAGAATCTACCTGAGGCCAATACAACGTTCTTTGTCAGTTGAAGAAGAAGTCACTGATGATTGTTCAACTGCCAAAGAAGCTTGTGAAAACTGTAAAACATTGTTCTCAGTAAATGATCTAAGGGACCATGTCCAGATCTGTAAAAAGGACTCAGAACATTTAGTAAGTGACCCCCTTGATCCATGGGTTAATGATGTAGACCAAGCCACAAATGACCTTGTATCGTACATCTTTGTGCAGCATGATCTTCAGACACAAGAATTAACAGACAGAAATGGAACAGAAGCATCCATACAAATTGAAGCTGAAAGTCTTGAAATTCCAGTCCATGAACCTTTAGAACCTACTCAGATGTTGAATGTCAATGATTTGGAACCTCCAGGGACATTAAATGACGTAGTAAAGTACTGCATAAGCTTTTGCAGGAAGCAAGAAATTAGCAATCCAGTGGAAATGCTTAGAAAGATACAAGAGGATATTGTACTCGGTCGACCATTGGAAGTGGAGGATGGCGATACACAGATTGAGGGAGAAACAACATTCATAACGGTAGATAGAGAAAATGTATTACAGACAGCTATGGAGGAGATCAGCAGTATTGCAAGGGAAGAACTCCGCAAAACATTGGAAGTACAGTTCTACAATGAGGTATTTATATATTTGTCTATTACTTTTGTATTACAGTTTACCCCCACCCTGTAGTCTGTAGACTGAAACTACAGTCACTTGTGGATTTCAAACATGGCAGACTAACTAGACATGGTATGCAGATGTACATGTACATTAATGTATTTTTTTACGCCCCCACCATGTAAAGGCGGAAGGTAATATAGTGTTATCCTGTCTGTGTGTCTGCATCTGTGCGTGTACACCTGTGTTCGGATTTTGCGTGCGGACAATTATTTTGTCCAAAGGACACATTTTAGTCTCATCACAAAAGTACAGCCAGATTCATACCTAACAATTTGTTGTTAGCACATAAGAACAATGTCTTACAAGTGAACTTTTGTAATTTCCCTGTGTGTGTTATTGTACATTGTCAACAGTACATTTCAAATGAATTTTTCAGTTTCAGTGACACTTCACAGGATTTCTTTCGGTGGACCTTTAAAATTTGATCATGGTCCACTTCATAACTTGGTACATGTGTAAGTAGCATGATATTGTGGTACAAAATTGTTCAGATTATGACCTTGAGGTCAAAACCATCACCAAACCTTAATAAATTTGGTTACACATTACCGCCAAACTGAAAAAAGGTCCGTAGTACTTACGATAGTTTTCATAAATTCGGCTTATAATAATCGAAATAATCTATGGCTTGGAGTGCTTTATCGAAATTGAAGCATTTTCTGTTGGTAATGTGCCTGCTTCACCCTCATGAGCACATCACCTCTTGGGAATGCTTCAATTTCGATAAAGCACTCCAAGCCATAGATTATTTCTTAAATAAGATGATCCTTTGGTATGACTGAACCAATTCAAGAGCTATTTGCGATGGGCAAATTATAGGTGGGGCACTCAGTGGGATTTTGGTTGCAGGTTGCTGATGTTAACAATTTGCCACATTTTGGACGTGTGTCTTCTTCAGGATTACAAAATACTACCAAAAAGTACCAGATGGTATAATTGAAGACTGGGAAAACAATTAGTTCAGTTATATCTTAGCATAGCACTTTGCCTTTACTCATTTGAGCAATAACGTAAGATCATTGATCCTCTTGTAACTAATGGGTGGAACTTAACAATTTTCAGCAAGCCTGTGATTATGGTGGTCCACGCAAGGAATTCTTTCGATTGGCTCTAATGGAAATAAAGGAAAAGTATTGTGACATTTTAATGCCTGGTGTTCTTAAATTGTTCATTCAAAAACCGGTAATATCTTCTACATCATATGACCAGTTTTGGTCAAATTCACACATTCTTTCAAGGATATTCGAAAATTAATGAACAGTTTCATCACTTGCTCAGGAAAGCTAAATTTATAGAAATTTCTTTGTTTTCTATGTTTCAGTTGTTTGTGGGACTCCCAGAATTGAAATTCCTGCTGCAATCCGCAGCGAATAACATTACTGTGAAAAGAATAACTACATTATTGAGGCCCAAATTTTCAGAGGAAGGAAGTAATTCACTACGCTTTGAAAAGGAAGTTTACAGCCTCTTCATAAAGTACTTCAGAGAAGTAGCAGGTATACCTCAATATTTACAATAGTGCCATTTGTAAGAATGTGCTTGTTTGCTGTATCCTGACAGGATCTAAAATGTTCTATTCTTCATAGAAGAAATCTTAAGGGTACACTTATGTATATTTATGTCAATAGTCCCATTGATAATTGCCATAAAATTCGGCATAGAAAAACAAAGTAAAAAAATGTACATGTAATTTCAAGAATTTTCAAAAAAGTACAGACTTAAAGAATGAAGTTGTCTGTGAATGCCAGTTTAAATTTAGCTTGATTTCCTCAGCAACACGGAATGTCCGAGTTTGAATTTGATGTGGTTTGATTTGGGTTTAACGCCCTTACCGACGCCATTTGTGTCATTTGAAAGGCATTGTCAGTCTTATATGATCTACCTGGGTTTCATAAACAGGAAATTCTTCGGTTTATTGCAACCCATTGACTGCTTTCCCACTTGAATCAGTGGTTGGAGGTGAAAGACCTTGGAAAGATTTTTTGGTCAAGTCGCCACAATGACCATAGCCGGCCAGACCCATGATTGAACCCGGTAGTGTGCAAGTGTCTGTTAATTTCGAAAATTGTGCCCTTTTTGCATTAAGAAATCCTGGTTATATTATATACATGTATTGAGAAATAGTTGATTCCTAAAAACTTCAGTCTACACATATAATGCAATTTCAATTTAGCAATAAAATATGTAAAAGTAAGTTGAAAATAGCAATGCCAGTTTTATTGGGATTGTTCATAAGCATTTACAATGCTTACGCCACCAAGCGTTGACATGAGCATAGCTCTATTTTCAGCTAAACAGACCTAAATGTTGTAATGAGAAAAGAATTAAGAACATGCCAAACATGTCCATAGTTGAGATATATGGACATAGCATTGGTAAATGAAATGTTATATGCAAGTTATCATAAAGTCTTTATCAATATGTTTAAATATGTTCCATTAACCTGAAGTTATTTCAGGTCAGGCAAAAATGTAGTAGAGAACTATAGACTGGGAATTGAATCCAAACATTGATACCTGGCTGTGCTAGACAGCTGGTCTTTGTTTCACAATTTCAGCTTCAATTACACATATAGCCTTGCTTCACAAATTGAAGAAGTAATGAAAGTCCCATAGCCCAATCCAGCATATTTCAAGAGTTAATCTTTTGTACAGATTCTAATGAACATAAGTATTATCAGGATGGAAGTCATAATAAAATTCAGAAGAATCTCATTAGCACTGAAATAAATCCACATTTTTTTTCTCTGCTTCATAGTTTAGTACTGTTGAGCACATGTTGTTTGATCTTATTTCATTGCTTAGTGTCCTTTGTGTTACAGGTTTTGGTCGGTCTGGGATCATAATTGTTTTTAAAAGAATATTTTCTTCCAGATTTGATATATGTGGCGTGGAATGCAATTCTGGGGCTTCTGGACGTTGACGTCGTTATCGAGAAAACGCGAGATTAACAAGCGCCATTTTTTCTCTTGAATTTTGACACATTTGCCTGAAAAAATTATCTGTAAACTTTCAAAGAATTATAGGTCGCTACTTTTTATCACTGCTTTACATGCAGTAATCATCAAGAAGTTTCATTTCGTGGTATACAGCCTATGACAATTCAAATATCACAAGCTATTGATTAATCTGCTGAGTACCGATTACGTCATAAACGGTGTATTTCCGCGAAGGTCAAAGTGTTGAATACTTTTACTTTTTAAAGTCGAATGAAAGGTTAGATACGCATAATGTAGTTGATGTGGACGCTGGATGTGTTTGTACCACCTTCTTATCACGTAAGTATTTATTTCTCAACTGTTATTAGAGAACAAAATCATTTGTTTCGATATTTTTAGACCCGGAAGTTAAACTGACACCGATGAATCATGTAGCAACGGTTTGTTGACAGCAACCAAGTTATGTTGATAACATACATTTAAATGTAATGTAGATAAAATTAATTGTAGACCTGTGGAAATGAGCCAGGTAGAATGTCCACTGCCAAGAACAATTTCTTATCCTGCCAAGAACTTCTGAATGTTGTCAACCTGTGCTATACTGTAGTGGGTGTCTGGTTGAAAAGAAATTCCAACATCCTCAATGTTGGGCTAGCTCTGTACTTCATCAACATGGTTAGAATCCATGGGAAGATGGTACAGATTATGATTATTATAAATATATTATGCATGTATACTGTTACAGATATTATATGATTTGTGTTGCTGTTGATGCTGAGTGATGATGATGATTTTGTTCAGAGCTAAAAGATCTATTTGAGAATGATAAGGTACTTTGTAAATAAATCTAAAAAGGGTTCTTGTGGTTGCAGTAAATATCATGGTATATTATCTGCTTGTTCAAAACTTGTAGATTTTAGTAAACATACTGCATATGACCTACCTTTACCAAAGATAAATGGATATGTCTGTATGGGAATTAGTTGTTAAAAATCAAACTTTGAAGTGAAACTGTCTGCATGTACACAGTAGGTACAAGAACTTGCTATAAATTATGGTTATGAACTGGTAATTTGTTCCTTGTGGTTGCATGCTGTATCAACTAATATCAAATTAAGTTCAACATTCACTTAGTATACTAATTGTGACATTATCTTTATAGAACTTTCTTTTGTTTTAAGCAGCTAACCATGCAGACTAGATGCTGAATACAACTACCTATTTCTCTCCATCAGTCTCAACAAGTTGGGCCAAAATGGGACACCAAGGAAATGTCATGTATCTGCTGTATGTGCTGAAGGACCAGATACTGTTAACAGAGCTTATACATGTAATATGTTCTTTTTGTTTTTTTCATTTAAATGTTACAAATGAAAAAGTAAATTTATGATTCAGACTGCTTTTGAATTCTAACTAGCTGTGTTTTTGCCAAAAATTGTTTCTCAGTCCTTGCTAGGCAGTCACTTATTCTGTTATATATACATTCTATTTTTATTTATAAAATGGCAGGAAAATGTATTTAGTTTTATACCTCTTTCTTTTACAGAGACTCAGATACTCTACTTGATAGATGAAAGTCAGTGCACTTGGAAGGCAGCATAATTTGCAATAAAATTTCACAATACAGCTGAATGTCCAGCTGTAGATGCAAGATACACAATGTTCTTCAGGTATTTATTTTTTATGGTCTGCAAGGGGTTTCAAATACTCCCAACAGTGCTTTTGTAACAAAACTCTGTAACATTTGAATGCCATGGTATGATATATTGAGATTTAGAGTTTTGAATTAAGATAAAATATATATATTGGCTGACATAATAACTTTTTTTTATGCCATAACATCACATTTTTGCAGTATACATCTACTCTTTTGTAAACTGAATGCATTTAGTCTTCTACAAAAACTATATAATTGCCTTTTACAAATGAATACATGCATATATAAGGATTGAAAATACTTACATGTTAAAAAAAATCCTAAAACAGCATTCCATAGCAGATCTTTTTTTTGATATTTTTGTGTCACTATTACTGTTGAACATAATTATGTGTATTGTCTCAGAATACAAATTGATAATGTATCTGATACTTGCAAAGAGATACACTTTCAAATCTTCAAAATGATTGCATTATTTTTACTTTTGTTTTTCCATTTATTTTTAGATACATTGTATTGACAATGCAGCTGGACAAAATTAATGATCTGTTTGCTTGGTATGCAATATGGCCAATTTAATAGGTAAGATTGCATGTCTTTCTAAACAAGAAAAACAGGCTAAGTATGTTCAATTCATGTGCCCTAATTTTATAACTGACAAAAATACATACACCTAATGCTAGGTATGTGTACCTAACACACTTGCATCAATCAATTATCTTTTGTTTGGGCTGTTTAAATTCATATTCTGGGATTATATAATGAAAATGGAAAGAGAACTGAATAGCAGAAAGTAGACTGATTAAACTCCATGGGTAGTCAGAGTAATCACTTTAAGTTCTAACTTGCTCACAGAGCTACCTGTTCTTTAAATGTTATGAACCTGAGTTTTATTTTAGTTAGGGCATAGATTTGTCAAACTGACTCAACAACCTAGTTATAAAAGTTAAACAGTTAGCTGCCTTACAGAAATCTAAGAAACATTTTCATATTTTAAAACACTCTGTTGCTATTTCTGAATTATTTCACCTTACATTTTTCATCTGTAGCTCTTCTGTAAGAGAATCAGCTAGTCCATTCAACATTGAAGTCAAACTAAAGATGGGTGTTGTAAATGTATAGTGCAATTATACAAAACCATTTATTTGAAATTAGAATATTGTTTAACTTTGTTTCTAAAAATCAATTAAAAGCATTATTTCATTTGATCAAAATGCAGTAAAATATAATCTTACATGTAACTGGGGAATGTTTTAAATTTCAGGTGTACATGAGAGTATTATGTGGAGTATGTTTGTGGCAGGGCACACACAAATTGCCCGCCCCCAGATTGACTCTTTGTGTATATAGTGAAATGAAGGGATTGCTTTAACTATGGGACAAATTACAGATACTGTGTGACTAATTCCTACGTGGCAACAATATACCAGACATTTATAGAGGATTGTGAAAGTGTTTTTTAAAGTTGGAAGTCATTTTTTTTTAATTTAAACTTGTCAAACAGTTACTAAAATTGTACCATTTTTTGTCAGTTAAGCTGAGCCTGGTATCAACACCTGAAAGGATTATATAAATTCTGAAGAGTTCAAACTTTAATTGTATTAAAGCAAATCCCTAAAGAAGATGTAACGCCTGAAATTGTTTGTGGTGTGTTAATGCAATAAGTCAGTGGCATCTGTTTGAGCAGATTTTGTCAGTTGTTTTTTAAGTCTGACTTTGCCAAAATATTGTCTATTCAAAACCAAGTGTTCCATTACAGTTTGAAGTGAAGGTTTTTTGTTCCTTTACTTGCATTGTTCAGTTTCTATAAGAATAAGTGTTTTCCCATTATAAATGGACACTTTCAATACTAATTCCTTTAAAAAGATAATTATTGTTTTGCTTATGAATGAAATTAATTTAATTTACATTTTTCAAAATAGTTTACTTCACACTCTAGGCTAGAAAACTAAGAAAACAAGAAGAAACCATAAAAGTATTCTGTAGTTGCTAGGTAACAAACTTGAAAATGGAAGTTTATTTTTAAACATTAATTCTGGAATCATTCATGTATATGTTACAGCTGGTGTTCCAATATTATATGTTTATTGAGATAAGTAGAATAATTTTGACTTATTTGACTTACTGTCCACATGACTTAGAGCTGGTTGCCAACTTGCCAGGAATTTTGCACATGAACTACTCTGTCTGATAAATATAAATCTCTTAATATAACTAAAATGTAACTCTAATTATCATGACTGAATAGTTACATATCTGGCTGCCTATTCAGCTTATTGTTCTTATTGATACCAGTATTTCAGGCAGATTCAAAACATTAAAACCTTTAAAACTCAAATTTTGTGAATTATTCTTTGGTTGCTAGGCAACATAATTATATGTGTAACTTATGTGTTGATTGCCTTATGCAGTAATCATCATTTAATTTGATGAAGTCATGTTTGCAAAGAAAAATACTTGTTTGAGCTTGTTGAATACTATAAAGCTAGCTCCTTATGTGCTGTGAATTCTGTTAGAAATGCCGTCTGTTGGTAAAATATATTTCTTAGTATTCTTTCTATGAAAAGTATTGTAGCTCCTGCACATTTTGCATAGAAAATTTCCCAGAATGTTTTAATAGACAGTGTTTTCAATTTAATTGCAAACAAAATTCTGTTTTGTGATAATTCTTTTTCAATTCTAGTAAATATATATTCGGTGGTTAGAAAAAAATGAAATATTCCACAGTTGCTAGGCAACAGAACAATATATACATGTTTGATTTGTAAAAAGTTACCTTTAAAATAATTTATGACACACAATAAAGAAGAAATGCTCAATAATATGTGTCTGTGTTCTATTTGCTATTCACAATAGGGTACTCTTTTTACCTACAAGAATGGAAGACAAAGGATTCAAACATGACATTAAGATGTTACAGGTTTGTTCATGACTATAAACACAAAATCTGGCATAACTTTGCTAATTTTCAAGATTGGACTCTAATATTTTCAGGTTTTACTTCAGAGATAACATAGATTGCAAATATGCAAAAACATAAAATTCTATATTTTTGGCCAGAAGCCCCATTTTTGCATTCCATGCCACATATATTGCAGATATTTTATTGGTACATGTATACATTTGTAAGTGACTAGAAGAAATAACTGCATGTATACCAGTTATGTTGATTGTTTTCTGGTTTTGTCTTCAGCTGGAAGAAGAGGAAACCTCATCCTATCTAGTATCCTGGCTTTCATCACAAGCACTGATGTGGAGCCCATTCTGGGATTCAAAATTCATCCAACAGTAACTTTTTGTGAAGTCAGTGAGGGATTTATCCCTACCGCCAGTACATGTGTGAACTCCTTAACACTACCAAGACCTTCCGCAACAACAGAATTGCCAGTCAAAGAAGACCTTTTCAAACTTTATGACTACGCATTTTCAAACACTTACTATGGTTTACAGTAGCTTCCTGTATGGCTTTAGTGCTACATTAACAGGTCATTATTATTAAATGTGAACATAATTATGCTTCTTGTGTACAAGTCAACCAGGAACAGCTGAGCACACCTCTGTAATTATTCCACCATCAAACAAAGTTGGGAGTGGCAGGTATACTGGATTCAGGCAGTTTATCTGTCTTGTCTGTCTGTCAAACCTTTTTAGCTCACTTGGCACAAAGTGCCAGAGTGAGCTATTAGGATCGCATACCGTCCGTTGTATGTCCGTTAACATTTTCCTTCAGACGACATCTCCTGTTAAACCATTTGGCCAATGGTGATATAACTTGGCAGGGATGTTCCTTGCATGAAGCCCTTTCACAGTTGTTCAAATAATGCCATTCCACGCAGAACTCTCAGGAAAAACTTTGAAAATCTTCTCAAGAACATGAAGGCCTACAGCTTAGATATATGGCATTTGGAATAACCTAGTGGACCTCTACCAAGGTTATTCAAATTATTACGTCCGGGTCAAAATTGACTCTGCCCCCAGGGGGTCACTTGTTTTTCCATAGGCTTATATAGGAAAAACTTTAAAATCTTCTGTGAAACCACAAGACCTAGAGCTTAGATATTTAGCATGTGGCATAACATTGTGGACCAATCTCCAGATTGTTCAAATTATAATCCCTGTGTCAAAATTGACTCCGGGTGGGGGTCACTTGTTTTTACATAGGCTTAATATAGGAAAAACTTTAAAAATCTTCTTCTCTGAAACTCACAAGGCCTAGAGCTTACATAACATGGGATATATAGCATGTGGCATAGAGATATTTAGCATGTAGCATAAACTAGTGACCCTCTACCAAGATAGTTCAAATCATGACCCCCGGGTCAAAATTGACCCTACCCAGGAGTCTCTTGATTTAACATAGGCTTATATAGAGGAAAATCATGAGCCCAAGGTCAAAATTGACCATTTCTGCTATTGATGATCTTCTGTTATAGCCAATGGTAGCCAGGTTAGCGATATAGAGCCATCTTGACCCTCTTGTTTTACCTTATTATGTATTTTAATTCTAATGCACATTATACTGGTTGTTGCTTGGCAAGCAAATATTTAGTTTTAATTCTTTATCCAAAGTATATAGCTTTTTGCTTGTCAAGAATATAATGTTAATTTGATGTATATTGTTGAAAACATTGTTCTCATAGATATGCCACATTTCCAGTTGAAAAAAGTAACAAACAATAAGTTCTTGTTGGCACATAATCTTATCTTGAGTAACAATCTGATTTAATAAAAGCTTAAACTAGGTAAGTCATGTACCTCAACAACATATTTTAAGCTATCACACTACTGTTTTTAGCTCAGCTGAGAAAAAAGTGCTCAAGTTGAGCTTTAGTGCTTTTCCTGTGCTTGTTCCAGTTCATTGCATAATTAAGTCACAGGAGATAGAATTAGATTTTAAAATAAAAAACATTGAAATATTCTTTACTTTAACAGCAAGACCCATATGCATGCAGCATAATCTAGTGGTCATCTAACAAAATTATTCAAAGTATGCCTTAGGAGTCGTAACTGGCCGCATCCCAAAAAAACTAAAATTTGTGTTCTCCCAAACCGTAAGGCCCACAGATTTAATATTCAGTTAGTAGCATCATCTACAGGTGCTCTACCAACAATATTTCAGTTACACCCCTAGGGTCAAAACTGGCTGTGCTCCGGGGTTCTCATGTTTTCAAGTATTCTTTTGCAGTCATCTGTTACATTGTTGAAATTGTTAGACATTGTTAGATATCGTTGCCTTGAGCTTAGGTGAGCAGTCCAGGGTAATCATGCCCTCCTGTTCAAGAATGAGTCAAGGCCATATTTGATTTGTAGCCATCATGGCACTTATTTTTGTAAAGACGATCATGGCAGTTTCAGAACTTTTTTCTGAATGTCAGAATTCATGAAATTTGGGTTAGGCTATAACTTAGTAAGAACAAAATTTTTAATATAAATTAAAAAATGGATATGCAAACGTGTAAACATTAAAATGCTAGACACTTATTCAAGTATACCAACAACAGCACTGAGTGTGATCGCTCTTTCATATCGTCATCGCAATAACAGCTATGAATTTCTTTCTGACAATCAGAATTTAATGAAACTCGGCATTTTGTGAAGGTATAACATAAGTAAAAATATGAAATAAAAACCTTCTGTATACAGCTGCAAAACTTCCATTTAACACCAAGTCTTTCTCCAGCCCCCTCATCTGCCACCCCAGCCCAGAAGCTAATTTTTTTTTATTTGAAAAGAAGTCTGGTTATCTATGATTTTTAAGACTGATTTTAATACAGTAATGCTTAAGCCTCATTTATGAAAATTAAAAAAAGATCTGAATGTTGGAACGTATAAATTTTTGGGTGGGAAAATGTAGTGATTTTTTTATACATAATTTTTTTTTTCATTATGTTATTAGTGTCATTATTTATAATGGTTATATTTTAACCCTCAATTCTTTTTGTCATATAAAGAGAGGATGTCTGGCGTCTGGCCACCGTCCATTCACATTTGGTTTGTTTACCCTCTAGCATCCATATTTCTGAAGCAATCTTATTAAAACTTGGATATAATGTGTATGACCACAAGGGTTGGAATGAATTTGATTATGGGCCAGAATGGACTGATACTTCTTAAATAATTTCCCCTGATGTAACAAAAATTGCAATATTTCACTATGTTTAAACTTCTTTCTTCAGCAATCACAACCAAATGTGGATGGAATGTGTATGGCCACAAGATCTTGGTCAAGTTTGAATATGGTCAGATCAGACTACTATGCCCTGAGTTAGCTGCCCTTGATTTTACAAAAACTGCTATATTTGAGTTTGTTTACACACTGCCACATTCATTTCTTTACCAATCCTGCTAATAGTTCTATGGAATGTGTATGCCTATAAGGTCTCGATCAAGTTCAATAATGTGATAGATTGGACCAATACATGAAGAGTAATGTGCGCTTGATTTATCAATAAATGCTGTAGTTGACATATTTTAAACTCTAGCATCTGTACTTCTTCACCAATCCTTAAAATATTTTTTATGGAATATGTATGCCTACAGGATCTGAGTCAAGTGCAGTTATTTAGTGAAATTGGACAGTTGATCCATCAGAAAACATTGTAGTCAGTGGGTGGGGCTAGTTTTCTCTATATGGCTATATTGGAATCTTTAAAAATCTTCTTTTCTAAAACTGCAAGACCTAGAGATTAGATATTTGGCATGCTGCCAAGATTGTTCAATGAACCCCTGGTCAAAATTGGCCGCACCCTGGGGTCACTTGATTTTGCATAGAGTTATCAGAAAAAACTTCATCAATCTTCTTCTCTTAACCGTGTGCTGGCTTTGAGTCACATTTCTTATAGAAATATATTTGGAAGGTTGTAAAACCATTTTTCTCCAAAAACCATAAGGCCTAGAGCTTTGATGTAGCATTTCATAGTAATTACCATGTATGGAGCTCACGCTAGTGCTTCAGGGCCGTCATGGTCGTCTTTTGTTTTTATCATTGCAAATAATTTTACATTGATTTCAATATAAATAATGCAATTTTAGTTTTGCCAATCAATCAGTTAGATTGAAGCTTGCTCTATAAAAGTTGATTTAGCCGTTTTAGTGTCTTAGTTACTGAACTGATGAAAGAATGTTCTGTTTGATAATGACTGACATGTAATAAAGGGATAGCAAAGACAACGGTGTTAGGGTTAATTCTTAATTTTGATATGCATAAACTTATTTGTGGAAGAGCAAAAGGCAACAATGATGAGCCTCGTCTAATAGAGAGTATTCATAGCCCGATATGTTGAACAGAGATTTCACACATCAAGTTTCTCGGTTTGATCGTAGCCATCTACCAGAAGTTACTATAACTCACCGATGAATGCTTACACTGATGTACCATCACATTACAAAAGTGCTAGTGGTTCTGGAGCAAATCTTTCTGACTTGCATTATATCCCCACAGCGAAAACTTAACCAGACTGAATGTCTTCTGGTACACTAGATACACTGCTGGACTGTGAAACCAGAGGTTTCTTTATTACCAGGTACTGAACTGATAAAACTTATACCCACAATAGTCGTATGTGTAGAATGAAAGTATAGGAGTGATCGTGTTTGCAAACAAAACACTGTATGACACAATATTTTCTACTGATGAGATAAAAGCGGTGAACAGTTGTCGGTAGTCTGTGTTTTTGTATTGTTTGTGGTGTTTTAACGGCTGTAAATGTTTTAAAACAACATATTTTAGAATGTTTTTGTTAAGATTCTATATGAAAAATTCGCAGGTTACACTGTGTTCATTAATGGTTATAGTATCAACAAGCCGTTATGAAAAATTAGGTATCATTAAAAACGGTGATTTTTTCCAAGAGATATTTTTAATGTGGAAATATGAGTGTCAAGAGCATTTCAAAACTTTTTGAATTTTGAAATTCCTTCAGATAGCAAAAAACTTATAGACATTAAAAAATTCCTTTCCGATACAGAGGCATTGTAACAACAACTGTTATTGCCCACCAGCAATCTTATCAAAATTGCCGTGTGACGTCACAGCGATCACTCCTATTTCCAAAAGAGCATTGGGGGTTTTCAGCTTGCAGACATGGTTTGTGAGGTGCGAGCCTCGCGACACACTTTAATAAATAAACTATGTATGCATCTCTTGCCCTGTCACAAATAAAATACAAACCTCATAATGTACATGAATCGAGATAGTGTGTCTTAATATACAAATGTACCACCAACACCTAGTTCAATGATTTCGAGACAGTGCTTTGTGTATTCTTGTAGCAGTGTATATTTCTACGGGGATATCACAACATCCTGACACTAGGGTATCCAACTAGTCCTAGCCCGGTATTACTGATTACCGAAAACAACTTTTTACCGGAAACAACCAAAAACAAATGTGATTACCGGAAACAAGTCTTATTTTAGTAGTCTTTATGATAAATACACTTTTTATTATTCTAAATTATAAAAATTGATGTATTTGTTGAATATGTGTAATTTTAGAATGATACGTTAGATTTTAAGCGAATTAGTTCGATGTAACTTAGTGTGTACTTTATGTTGTAACGATTACCTCCCTTAGACGGTATTAAAACCCAAAATCATTGAAATGAAAGATCTTTATTAGAAAAAAGTATTACTTGTCTTTTTTATTTATTAAAATTTAATTCTGACGTTAATAGTGAATTTTTCATACCACTGTTCCCTGAAAATAGTGTATGTTCTGTATCATACCGTTGTTAATTATGTTATTTGTTTTTATTCATCCTTGTCATGATATATGCAAATAAAGAATTTTTTTTTTAAATTCTAGTTTCTGTTTTTATTTTTATTCACTAATGGGAATTTGCGTAACTGGAAATGCAGATAAGCCGTAAAACCGTCAAGGAACTTGAACAAAAAATAACGCTAAAATTTATCGAACTACCGAAGTTTTAGTAAATATAAATATCATGCGTGAATCAGAAGAATGCATGAAACATGTTTAAAAACATTTTCATAACATATAATAGAAAATTTGATCAGGTACTAATCATTTAATTGTTCATACATAAGAGGCCTTTGCCAGCGAAACATTTCACCGCGCCGGATGATAATCTTCGACTTAATTGTCAGTTTACAGTCTTTAAAAACTGTCAATTGATAATTACACTCGTGCGCCCCCTTTAATCTGCGAACGGTTCAATTTGAGTACGCAAAGTCAAAATTAATTATATCAAACAATAATACTTTATTCATAAATTAATTGATGCCCCCGTCCTTGAATCTCACGACATCTGAGAGGCAAATTATAAAAATGTTTGAGGTGTATGCAACAACTTTTACATAGTTTGATTTTCTATTGTTTCGAACGTATATATATATATATATATCTTTAGTATAAAATTGTATAACGATAAGCAACAACAACAACAACATTACCTTTATTCACCCAGTTATGTTAACATAATGCATGGGGATATAAAACAGTATCATATATTGTTTGGTGGTATTTCACAGTTTAAACAGAACTTCAATACAAAGCATTTTCAAATCATTTACATTATATACTTCATACGATATCTATTTCAATTTCTGGTTCTATAAGCAATGATATCAATTACTGAAATAAGTTTTAATCGAGCATGATATGGCTAAATTTATACAACATTTGTTTGGACACAAAAGAGAAAAAAAATGGAACAGAAGAAAGAGACACGGGATGGGGCTGGGGGGGGGGGTACCAAAAATATTTTAAAGTAACCTCAGCTATAATTATTATATGAAATACATTTAAGTCCTATGCTTTGTAGAATTATCTAGCGCAAGAGTAGAAAACATGTGACGCGTATGAAATACTAACTAATTTCACAAACAGTCGTAACATTGGAATTTCATTCATGAGTATGATAGTAGTAGAATGAAAAACAAGGTACATGGCACGAGATAAGCGTGGCGTTTAAATTTGTTTGGGTAATTTAGCGGGAGCATGCGCAATTGAGTGTAAAGTTGATACTGGACGTAAGAAATGGAATTTCATTCATGCGATTGATTGTAATAAAGGCGTAAACATATAGTAAACTATTGAATCTAAACGTTATAGTGAAAAATGAGTGTTATTAAAAATTGGTGAACGTAAAAGAGTGTAATCAAAACTTGGATTTTCATGTGATGAGGTTAACAAAAAAATAGTATTGGATATTAAAAGCTGGATATAGGTAATTACTTGAATTTTGACATCAGTCTAGTAACAAATTTGCAGATATTTTTCATACTGGTAGGTGATGTAGTCACGAGCATCGCACTATAATTATGAATGTAATTAACTGCGAATGAACCCTGTAACGCTCGGTCATATGACACGTTGAAATATGATAGTTATGTATGCATTCTCATTAAAAGAGGATAAATCTTGATAAAATAAATAATTCTGTATATATTCAAGCTTTTCAGATCTAACATTATGTCAATACCCACTTTAGATACAATTGCTCCCCTCAAATCTGTTCGTATTAAACAAAGAACTGAAGAATGGGTAGACTCTGAAGTTTTAGAATGTATCAAGGCTAGGGATGAGGCTTTTTATAATTATAAAAATGTCAAATCTGAAGAAAATTTTAATCTTTTCAAGTCCTCAAGAAACAAGGCAAATACTGTTATTAGGAATGCGAAAAAGAATTTTTTTAAATCTTCTCTAGAAAACAATAAAAATGACTCTAAGTCTTTATGGAAAAGCCTAAAAGATCTAGGTTTACCAAGTAAGAATAATCAGTGCTCAAGTTATATTGGACTGACCATTGATGGTAACATTTGTTTTGATAAACTCATGGTGGCAGAAAAATTTAACTCATTTTACACCTCTGTTGCAGATAAACTTGTGAGCAAATTACCTAATTGTGTTAATAATTTTGGTAGGAATTTTGTTTTTAATTTTTATTCTTCTAAAGGTGTAAAGCCTGATAGTTTTACATTTTCAATTGTTTCTGAAAGTAGGGTTCTGAAGTACCTAAACAATCTTTGTCCAAATAAGGCGACAGGTTTAGATGGGATTCCCTCACGTTTTGTTAAAGACTCAGCCTCTATTATTGCTGGTCCATTTTTCAACACCTTTGTCTGTCTTATTTAGTATAAACAACTAAGCTTTTTAAGTATAACAAAGAAAAAAATCACGAACACTTCATAATTCATAATTATTCACAATTTAAAATTATGCTTGATTTAAAAGCGATGACAGTGATTCATATATGTATTCATATTTGTAAAGGGAAGTAACTCAAAATTACAATGAAAACTTGAAGGCAATGACAAAAATACGTATAAGTCTCTGAAATGATAATAAATATGATCAAAATTAGACATATAATACAAACATATCATCTTCTATCTAAATTACTTAATAAATCGTTGAAAATCCACTCATGGCTAGAAATATCATTTGTTTTCGGTAATCGCATTTGTTTTTGGTTGTTTCCGGTAAAAAGTTGTTTTCGGTAATCAGTAATACCCGTCCTAGCCCTATTGTTTGGAAAGTCAGGTAGATAGCCAGTAAGCAACTGTCCAATACCCAATAACATATATTAGAAGCTACACATCGACTATTCGGAACACCTCTAGTACTGTGTTGAAGCAGATATTCGTCTGTGGACTACACTCGAAATAATAAAAATTTGGTGTCTAGAGATAAGATCAGTATGCAAACTTAATCGTAACCATTATTTTTATAACCATGTACTACAATTTATTGCGTAAATTACATACAAATGACCGAGTACTATTTTAAATTTTATTTATATGTCAAATAATTATATTCAATAGTGTGTCTAATGTGTGAAAGGGCTGCTCTGATAGACATGACAGCCAATGTACCATCAAATCACTCCGGCCACTTACAGATACTCTTTTACATGGGGTTTGTGGGGTGGGGGCGTACTAAACATTACGTTTACGATGTGTAGCTTCTAACATATGTTATTGTATAGTTAATAGTCGAACTCGTCCCATATGGTAATCGACAGGTTGCTTACTCGGTGCAGCCGCTAACCAAAGCATCTTGCCTACTTTTGCTAATGAAACACATTTTAGATAACAGTCAGTCCTACTAAACATTTTGGACAGTTGTCTTAAACACATAATTTTTGGTCTAAACATTAAATTCTGTAAATGGTCACATTCTTATTTCATTTATTTGATTCAAAACCATTTCATGTAACATTGTATTCTGTAACAATACGCAATACATTTTGGTATACATTGATACCGAAGTTAGGACACACCCAGTTTCTAGGACATTCTTGCGATAGTCTATACACACACTCGTCGGTAATGTCCGCATGATCTAGTTGAAACACTGGTGTTTCATTCATTAAGGGATTGTTTTCACCACCCTCCTGTAAGTAAGGAACAATGGCCGTAGTATCTGATTCACAATTCAGAATACCGGAAGTCCACAAGCGCAACGGAGACGAACCCACCGTTCTAAGTCTATGGGAAGCCCAAGCTTCTCTCCAGATATCGAGCTTTTCGTTGATTTTATCCATGTACACATAGTGCAGAGCAAACATATGTATTGGATTTAAAACGTTTAAAATATTTTCATCTTCCATAAATGCAAACAAAGATAATAGTGAATAAGAACTCCGTCATACACGTCTCGCCAGAGTCTTTCTATTCGCTGGTTGTGAGTGCTTTTACCAGTAAGAATTCCATGAGCACCTCGTCTTTCATACATAAATTCAGCGATGCGAATGTTTTCCATTCCCTGGTCAGCTCTCGCACAGCGAGGAGTACCGAACTTTTCTATAGCCTCACGGAAAACCTCGAGCAATGATTCCGATCTGTTGTTGTCTAAGCACCGTAAAGCAGTC
This sequence comes from Saxidomus purpurata, assembly GCA_022818135.1. NCBI lineage: Eukaryota > Metazoa > Mollusca > Bivalvia > Venerida > Veneridae > Saxidomus > Saxidomus purpurata. Next base: position 6,036,447 of record JAFMSR010000011.1, read on the forward strand.
ACAAGCCTGCTGAATCCATCGATTGCGCCTGAGATTATAAAACCCCACCTAATAAGCTTGTGATTTGTGTCGACGTGCCACATGTGGTTTGGGCCTTGAACGTGATAAATACGCCGATGCAACCGGCCCAGCTGTCTTTCTTGTATTCCAGTTTGATCGTGCTGGTGCAGAATGTCCCGAAGCCGATATCTTGGTATCTGCAAATATATAAACAAAATATACAAGAATTATAATAAACATTGAATTATCTGCGCAAATGTGAAAAGTCAAATCTTAAAATATAACTTTCTGGAGACCAGCAGCGATTGACAAAACGTATGACACGTACAACTACACTTCAAAGGCACACACGGACTTACAGAGATAGGCATTTATACTGAAATACATATTAATTACGAATGTCCTTTGACAAACGAATCATCATTTGCCAAATAATTGTATTGAATAACTCGTAGCTGTTATTAGACAAACTAGTTTCAGAGTTATAAATGCCTTTACTAATTAAAATAGGTCAGCTTTATTACCCCACTTATTCACATGACGAAATCTACTACATAGGTCATTGCCAAGTCAAGATGTACTTTGGCTAGAAATGTGAAACTTTGTAGGCATGTTAGCATCGTGTAAAGCTCCTGCTGGTGCCCATGAAGAGACGAGTAAGGATCACTCAGTTCATGAAATAGCATAAATGATAGAGAATGAATCGCTGTCATCATCTGCTAACTAATTAACAAGCATAAATTTCCACATCGTCCCTAAACCCATTTAACAGCGGTGTTTTGATACGAGTGGTTTTCGAGTGAGGACATTTGTGTGTTCAGACTAAATTCTACTATAATACTATGACACAGGTCCACTAAAGATTATATATAACGGATATGGCTTACGAATAATTTTGAATCGCATGTAAATTAATGTAAATTGACTGACTGCTTGGCTGAAATGACTGATCGCTGGACCAAACAGTTTATCAATCGGGATTCATTGATTGGTAATTCCTAAAGAAATAGTGTACTTACCTGGATACCTTTCTGGCGAAGTATCTCGATCAACATTCGTTCTCCAGACTTTGGAAAGTCCTGTAAGGTCTGCTTGACTACAACTGTTAATTCCTCCTCGCTTATTTCTGAGAATTGCACTTTCTTTAATCCAAATACACGCATTCTTCGATAAATAGTACTTTCAGAAACACTGTGTAAATGGGCAATTTCAGCGATTGTAAATCCAACACTTAAAAAACTTTCTAAACTTTCTTTTGGAATATCGAACGAAGGTGCCCCACCACATGTCCCTGGTACAGATATTGGCTTTGAAGATCCATATGAAATGCAAGCGGTTCTCAGTTTCATAATTTCCGTCCTGTCATTGAGTCCTATGCAACGCATATCATACAACGACATCTTGCAAATAATATCAGGAGTTATATTTTCGTTTTTAAAAGCAAGTAATAGCCTTTGTAATCCAATATTTTTCAAAACTGACTCCATTTTATGTGGCAACATTCATTGAAATAAACCATATAATATTATAGAATAATAGCTTTCGATAATGTCTTTGACATACTAAGACGCATTGCGGACAAGTCAACTCCACACATTGACAAATCAACACGGCCATTTGACATAATCACACGCTATATAGACAAGATCACATGATAAGTGGACATGATAACACGCCCTTTTAACATAATGACACGTTTGTTTGACACAATAAGACACATTGTGGACAAGTCAACACCACAAATTGACAAGTCAACATGGCCATTCGACATAATCACACGCTGTATAGACAAGATCACACGATTAGTGGACATGATAACACGCACTTTGAACATAATGACACGTTTGTTTGACATAATAAGACACATAGTGGACAAGTCAACACCACAGATTGACAAGTCAACATGGCTATTCGACATAATCACCATCTGTATAGACAAGATCACATGATTAGTGGACATGATAACACGCACTTTTAACATAATGACACGTTTGTTTGACATAATAAGACACATAGTGGACAAGTCAACACCACAGATTGACAAGTCAACATGGCTATTCGACATAATCACACTCTGTATAGACAAGATCACACGATTAGTGGACATGATAACACGCACTTTTAACATAATGACACGTTTGTTTGACATAATAAGACGCAAAGTGGACAAGTCAACACCACAAATTGACAAGTCAACATGGCTATTCGACATAATCACACGCTGTTTAGACAAGATCACATGATTAGTGGACATGATAACACGCACTTTTAACATAATGACACGTTTGTTTGACATAATAAGACACATAGTGGACAAGTCAACACCACAGATTGACAAGTCAACATGGCTATTCGACATAGTCACACGCTGTATAGACAAGATCACATGATTAGTGGACATGATAACACGCACTTTTAACATAATGACACGTTTGTTTGACATAATAAGACACATAGTGGACAAGTCAACACCACAGACTGACAAGTCAACATGGCTATTCGACATAATCACACTCTGTATAGACAAGATCACACGATTAGTGGACATGATAACACGCACTTTTAACATAATGACACGTTTGTTTGACATAATAAGACGCAAAGTGGACAAGTCAACACCACAAATTGACAAGTCAACATGGCTATTCGACATAATCACACGCTGTTTAGACAAGATCACACGATTAGTGGACATGATAACATGCACTTTTAACATAATGACACGTTTGTTTGACATAATAAGACACATAGTGGACAAGTCAACACCACAAATTGACAAGTCAACATGGCTATTCGACATAATCACACGCTGTTTAGACAAGATCACACGATTAGTGGACATGATAACACGCACTTTTAACATAATGACACGTTTGTTTGACATAATAAGACGCAAAGTGGACAAGTCAACACCACAAATTGACAAGTCAACATGGCTATTCGACATAATCACACGCTGTTTAGACAAGATCACACGATTAGTGGACATGATAACACGCACTTTTAACATAATGACACGTTTGTTTGACATAATAAGACACATAGTGGACAAGTCAACACCACAAATTGACAAGTCAACATGGCTATTCGACATAATCACACGCTGTTTAGACAAGATCACACGATTAGTGGACATGATAACACGCTCTTATAACATAATGACACGCTTGTTTGACATAATAACACGCAAAGTGGACAAGACAACACCACACATTGACAAATCAACACGGCCATTTGACATAATCACACAACTTATAGACAAGTTCACATGATTCGTGGACATGATAACACGTCTTCCTGACACAATCACACAACAATTTGACATAATAAGACACGGGGTGGACAAGACAAAAAGAAATATGACAACATCAGACAGCTGTGGCGTTCCATAGATAAATATGTAGCACTGCCATGTATTGTTGCATTTTGTGTTCTTGTTGTGTATCTTATAGGTGCTTGGCGAAGCCGTTCAGCTCATTCTAATATTTCGTTATAATAAGGCTGGACTATGTATCTATCAATCTATCCATCCATCCATCTGTCTATTTAGCCGGATAAAACATGACAAAGTTAACTTATCAACTACCTTCTTGTAGAAGCAAGCATATTCTCAGGGTAGCGCGTCGGTCAGTGTTTATTGTCCGTCTGTACACTATCTTCTTCGAATTACGTCTCCTCTGTAACCAGTAGATGAAGCTGATAGTGCTCGACATACAATGCCGTTTTAACAATTTACCATGCAGAGCTGTGGTGTGAAAGGCAAAGAAAAGCAAACATTTTAAATTTTCTTGTCCTAAGCCACCAGGCAAATTATATTATATGTTGTTAGTATCACACTTTTGAAAGTTATCTTTGTACGGGAAATAACTGATTAAGTCTAACTTGGATCTAGTTTGGTAGTTGTTCCTCTGTAGCAAATCAAAACTGTCAAATGTGTGTGTTGCTAAATGGAACAAAAAATCGTTTGCATCACTATAAACTTAGTCTCGTGGTAAAAGTGTTTTTTTACCAAGCCAATAAAAGTACTAAAACCTCTAGAGATATGTTGCAAGAAACCCCACATTCTTTTACAGATATTATCCAAAGTATGTGTTTGATACAGTAAAATGAAACAGGATTTTGTTCATAGCATGTTTATGATAAAATGTTTTAGTTCTGGTTCTGTCGCATAGTCTTTATTCGTGAACGAGCAAGACAATATCTATATATAAATGTACATGTTTTCATTATGATTCACTAATTTCTATTTTTCTTTACATAAACTACTAGAGTAAATATGCCATAATAATGTAGCATATCAACCAAGAGAATTAGTTTGATACTAAAAGGAAAAAAAAAGAAAACATACATCCACCCACTAAAGAAAATGGTTCAATACCTATTTTTGTACCGGTGTGTGTTTTTCATCTGAGTAAAAATTGTAGAATTACCGAAAAGTACTTTTTTTGATTTGTGACAAAAATACATTTTTCATAGTCAAATTATTATATGAATAGAACTGCAACCAACAGATATACGCTATATGTGTCATGTTTAAACAGACATGAACGAGGCTGTTGACTGGTGCACCTGCTGTTCAAGTAAGTGTACATTAAAATGTCTAAGAATTATGACCTAATGTTTAATGTGTGACTGTGATTTTAAAAGTAAAGTTTTTCTGGTCTTTTGGAAATTTCAGAATGGCGTAAAACATAAGACAGAAACATTTGACAAAAGTAAACAAAAAATAAGGAGAATTCAACTTACAACAAATTGTCAAATGGAAGACATAACGCTCATATTAAAGCAAATGTAGGTGAAGTTATAATAGGAACTACATATCTGTTGAAGCTGTGTGTATCAAAAGCAAGCATTTTCCTGACAACTGAACTTGATTTCAAAAGAAAAACAAAAAAGCAGAATTTCTTAGCACGATATGTAAGTGACAAATGCTGTATTTGCTACCCTTAGGCTTAAAGCTACACTATGTGTATACCGATACGTATAATTGCTGCCAAATTTAGATGAATGTTTAAAGTAAAAACATAGTTACGTTTTCTTTGTGTTTACTCGTGATGCGTTTCTTAAAAGGAACAACATTCCGATAACAATACATGTGTATATCTTACGATTACAGGATTCGATGGAGAGTCTCCTCTGAGCACCAACGAAATTAATCACAAAAATTCTCTCAACCCTCTTTAAAATGAGATGAGAAACTGCAAATTATTGGACAGGGTTGAAATTTTTTTATACAAAACTAATTATAGAAGTCTGTATCAACCATTGAGACATATTGCTGCAGAAGATGATCGTGGTGTGTATGCTATTTGAATGAACATCAATATGTTGTGGATCGACTAGCTTTTCCTCTGCAAAATGATCTTCTGAAATGCTTATGTATGTAAGTATTGGCATCCAGCTTTCCGCACATACATGTACGTAGAGCATCTTCGAATGTAGATTCGTTTTTAAGGAAAAAACATAAATAACGTTTTCCATGAACGTAAAATGAGAAATTAATACAAATTTAAAAAACATAATATATCGAAAATAGCCTCTTTTAGCACAAATAATCAGTTCATACATGTAACTGCCGAAAAGTAAAGTAATTTCTTTTGTCCATTTGATCATATTATCGCGGTAATCTAATCTAGTATTAAATAGCTGTCTTTGTTTTGTAGCAAGCATTAAAACTGTGAGCTTCACGTTTGGTTTGATTAAATCAAATTTCGTCGTAGAAAAACTTGCAAGGTTGACACGGGTCGTTGCATGTGGTGTGTTAAAGATCCAATCTCTAAAGAAGCTGCTTCACATGCAAGTTTGAAACTTTGTACGAAACTTTGAACTAACCCATTTGTTAAGGATGCCAAACTTGGGACGTGTTGGGCAGCATGCCATTTAAAATCACGGATATTTTCCTATTTATAGACTGCAGTCCATTATCGCTTATGAGTTTTTATACTAGTTAAGTCTTATAAATTGCGAAACAAGATCTTACAACGCTTATGATTTGTTTGAAAAACCGTATCTTGCAAACCATTGTTCAGTCTCCGACGTTGACACTAGTTTGCGGCGTCGATAGCAGCTTCAAAACTAAACGCGTGATTTTACGGAATGTAGGTATTTGTGATTTGTGTTGCCTTTTCAGGTATATTTGGGAGTAATGGCTAATATATCAAGGAATCAACACATTCAATTTTGACCAAACAGGTATCGCATTTGAGAAGAAATCCACGGCAAATGTGAAAGTTATGTCAAAATTTGTGTTTCCGCATTCAGCATTATGTATAAGTTTGTTTTTTGGAAATAAATACTTTTTAATAATCAGGACAGACTTTAATAATTTCTCCATCAGACTGCCAACTGTCACCTTGTAATGTGTCGTCTTAAAAGATGTTGGCAAGGCACATGAATCTAGCTAACGGGAATTGCATTTTATATTTTTTAATGGTTACAGGTCACAGAAGGTTCGATCAATGATTATGTGAACTGTTAAAGGCGTATTACATAGCTGCGTCGTTATTTTTTCTGCCCAAAATGGCATTACTACTAACCCACACGATCAACGTTTAAATAACACGTATGAAATTATGCACTGTACACAATGGGTATGCTTAGGTCCTGATTATTCCAGTCGTGCAAGTATCGGCTACACCTACTTAATGGAAAAGAAAACATTTGTTAGTAACACCGGTATGTGTTTTGTCGCAAGTTATTGACGGTTGCATTTTCGATTCTTTTCACATTTGATCGACCGATTTCTGTATTATGATATTCTTGATATTTTCTATTCCGAAGTCCTCCTATAATTAATGAAAATGGCAATGACAAATGGTTTATTAGATATATATATATATATATATATATATATATATATATATATATATATATATTGTAATGGGCCGGTGGCCAATATCAAATACAATAAAAATGTGCAGTATCTTACCAAATGGGCATGCTTTAATGTGACCCGCTAGTCATCTAAATTGTATTCAAACGATAAAAATCAAATTTGATTGTCTTGTAGCAATACTTACTTAAACATTTTGACTAGTGTGCAACATACGTGAAACAAGCCTATAATTTTATGCCAACGTTGTAAAAATGTTTCTTCACTGAATTATATATATCGGGTACCAATCTTTCAATAAAATCAAGTAGATACACTTGATACTATTTACACTTAAAACCTTAAAGAATGGCACAGGGTCTGTTTTTTTGCACTCACTTGACCCGAACAAAATATCTGGAGTTTTTTCGTCTGAGAAATAGTACCTTTTTCAACTGATTATTTAGTGCGCTATGAGTAAAAATGCAATATCTTCAAGATGATATGAATGACAAAACCCTCTCTGGATCAGCCTCTAACTGGTAAATTTGTGACTGTTTATAAGGTAACCATACCTCAGATCCACACTCGAGCTTGGGGCGTACAAGACTCTTGTATGCTGTGGACTTAAGGGATTCGGATTTAACCTTTAGATTGCGACGAAGAAAGCCTAAGGTTTGATTGGCTTTTTTTTGTTGACCTATTTATATGGTCGCCTCATGACAGGTCAGAAGAGATATCCACGCCCATGCTTCTGATTGAAGAAGCATTCCATGAAGATAGTAATGGGCTGGTATATAATGTTTCCTTTTTTGTGACGTGGATAACTTGACATTTGGAGGGGTTAAATATCATATCCAACTCCAACTTCCACTTTTCAAGAATCTTAAGATCATTTTAAAGAGTAGTTTACTGACTGGCTGATGTTAGTGCCAGATAGATAGTTGTATCATCAGCAGATAGGCGAACCTTGGAGTCTGTATTGTGTGGGAGGTCATTTATGTATCCTAAGAAGAGAAGGGGTCAAAGCATACGGGGATGGCTTCTGAGCGTGACTGCCGACTGATTGAAATCGATTGATCCATCTTAATGGTTGACCTCTTACTCCATAATTATGCATCTTGACTTTCTAGTGACTGACCTTATCAAAAGCTTTACTGAAATCGAGTAGGATAAGATCAACTTGTTTCTTATTGTATATTAATGTGACCAAATCATTGACAAGCCTGACAAGTTGAGTTACACATAACCTCTTTTCTCTAAAACAACTGGTTATAAACCTGTGGTCGAAGATGTACACTGGTGACAAATGTATGCCGGCCGGTTAGTACAGGGTTCACTTTCAATACTTCAAGTGTCTGTGGAGAAAACGAAACATAACAGAAATCAGCCCTCGTAGCTTAAGCCTCAATTTACAGTTATAAATATTTCAATAGAAGTGGCTATGAGAAAGTTATTTCCCTTTTACCGTTGTCTACTTGCTTCTCGGAAACCATCATATCCTTTTTTTATTTTTACTTTTACTTTCGGTAGACAGTAATTCAGCTTGATCTTCGTTTTAAAGTAGTTCAATTTTAAATACATCAACACAAACAGTGTGCAACACTTTGTCAGAGAGTGAAACTATTTTACTATGACAGACGTCACCGAGGAAGGATTTGATGATGTTAGAGGGTGTTTCACCGGTAACTTTTGTCCCATTGGAATCTATAGTAATTAATGCACTTTCGCACATTTCCTGTGACTTTCAAAACAAAATTCAGGCAACCAGCTGTCCATCTTTCCCATCTTCATCATTATCACAGTCACTCTACACCAGAAAAATTAAATTGAATGGTCAACAATGAATTGTTTTTCAATTACTCAATATCTAGAGACACTGTTCAAATTTCCAATACACAGCTGTCATGTCCGTTGGGGCGAAGTAATATTTAAACTCTTCCATCACAAAATGTAGTCCTGAAGAAAACAAACAAATCAAGTGTTAAAGTATTCAGAAATGGCCAAATATTTACAAAACAACAATAAGTACATCTTACATTTCACCAAGCTATCCACACATAGCTCTAAAATGGAGACTATGGTACAACGACCCGGAAGTACTTGTTCACTAGTGTCACACCAGCGAGTGGAACTATTTAGCTATAACAAGCGTCGCCGCGGAAGGATTTCACCTAGACATTAATACACAAAATGGATGTACTCGCAATTATGGTAATATGTGTGTTGCTCTGCCTTCTCGTTTGGGTTTGTTATTTAAAGAAACCTATTATATTGAGGATAGAACTTACAAAGCAAGCCGAGCACCCCGAAATGTCTACGACATCGGTAAAAAGAACAGTTGCCCCAGTTAAAAGGTAAAGTTCTATTTGTCTTTCAAACGTTGTGTTCTTTTTATATTATATATAACGCGCTTCATTATTGTAAACGTTGTTTGTGCTTTTCTTTTCTTCCTTTGTTCTATTTATATAATGTATATATGTCTTTGCCATAATATCTTGATACAAATGGCCAAAGGCAATATTTATTGCTGATATGCCAATAAACTTGAATTTGAATTGAATTTGTTAATCGCAATTTATTAACAACCTTGAAATGAGAGCTATCAAATAAAACAGTTGAAGCGCACTACAATTTAATTATATACCTGTCAAAAACAATTTTTGATATCATTAATTTATTTCTTGAGTGCTGTTAAACAATTATAGAGGTCTATAATTCATTTGGAGACCTCTTCAACTGAATTATAGATGTCTCTAAACAAATGGATTTAAACCGCGCAAAAGCGAATTTTTTATATCTTTAATTGATTTGTAGACCTCTCCAAATATTTTGCAGAGCTCTTTAAATACTTTAGTATATGTACATTTGGCATGTATTAACATCGAATACAAGGTATCTAAAATTTACTTTCATCGCGCTCAAATTGATTTAGAGTGGTCTCTAATTGAATTCATGACCTCTATAAATTAATTTATAACGAGCTATAAAACAATTAGAGATGTTTTCAAATCAATTTGAGACCTCTTATATCCAATTGCTGAGCTCTTAAAAACTGCTGCGCTACACCTTAATTTTTTATATATTCAATTGAATTGAAGATGTATACAATTAATTAATTCCACACTTTAAATCAATTTTTGATATAAAAAATTGACTTAAAGAGCTCTCAAAATATTAAAGACCTCTCTATTACAATTTTTGGGCACTATAATTATTTGGAGATATCTCTCATTGAAATTGAGACATCTAAAATTATTTTAAATGCTCTCCAAATATTTAAAGACCTTTTCAAATATTTGAGTATATGTAGATTTGGCATTCTATACAAAACTGCCTTGTTCATTAAATACGGGTGACACTTAGTACATCATTATAATCAGGTCATACCGTATATGACTCGAAAGAAAATGGTAGACCTAAAGCACATCTAAACAATTAATCAATCAAACACCATTATAATAACTTGCGTCTCAATGTCACCGTTTTGTTTTAAAATCATTCGTGATATAAAGATATATATATATATATCTTTATTTAAGTCTCATTCATGTACAATATCACAACATTTCTATAAAACCATGACAGATAAAATATTAGTACATGACCATTCAATTCTGAATTATAAGAGACTATCACATTGAATATATCAAATTACCTTACAATCATTCAACATATATTTACATTGTAAAAAGCAAGAGTCAGTCGCTAATTCACATCTAAAATATAGTTAAAAAAAGATAGAAAAAATACTGAAACGAAAACGAGCACTATAGCGCAATTAAGAAATGTTTTAAGAAATCTGTTATCCTCTCGATCAGATCGAGAAAGAACTAATTAGCAACTGATTCTTGCGGTAACTAAAATTTTAAATGACAAATTGTTTAAATTAAGTTAAACATTATTTACAAAGATAAAACTGACGACGTTGGAGAATATTAAAACAGGTTTTGGCACAATTTCTAATTATTGGCTGACTAGTGAACAAAAATATAAGTTTGTCATCTTTACTGAAATTTGCGAAATTAGGTTCAAAAACAATAGCTTTCGAAAATAGTTCAAATCTGAGGTCATCGTACAACGAACAATCTAATATAACATGTGACTCATCCTCAAGTACGTGACAGAAAGGACAGTGACGTTCGTCTAGTCTCACATTTTCATATCTACCCGTTTCAATGCGAATAGGAGCAACCCCACACCTGAATTTACATAACGCTGACCTATGCCTAGGGGGTAAAATCATCCTGCAGTACTCCTCTGTCACATACTCCTGCTTAAATGTCCGGTAGGTCCTTAACTTATTACGACCTCTACCGGAAGTACCGACAACGCTATTTATGGATGCGGACCACTCGGACAAATACTTATACTAAGATATGTAGTTATCGTTCCAAAGATCAATTCAGTGTGTCCGTATTTAATCTCTGTTAAAATATGTTTGTTGAACATGAATGCCTCCATTGAAGATATGTGCATGTTCAAAATATATTTGTTATTGTATGCAGATGATATTCTAACTTTTGGAAACTGATCCGAAAAATTGCAACAGAATATAAATTTGATAGCAGATTGTTGTAAAACTTGGAAGATGAAAGTAAATATCACTAAAACAAAAGTAGTACTTTTTTTTTTTTTTAAAGGTTGCACAATTTTGTAAATTTCATTCAGAAGATCAGGAAATTGAAATTTTTAATAAGTTTACATATTTCAAAGACCTATACTAATAGTTTATAGGTCTTTGCATATTTGGATTTACAAATGTATATGTTTTTATTTATTTTAGCATTTTAGTGGTTCTTAAACTAAAACATAGCGTACATTCTCTGGTGAAAAGGCCTTCTGCTGTTGGTAATACAACTATGTTTTATATATAGTTAAACAAAAGTTACATGATCATTTACTTATGGGACATTTTGTTCTCTACTCGCTAGCAAAGATAAGGCTGGTCGGAAAATCGATAAACAGGTAGTTTCGCTCGCGGTCGTAAATTTTCCGAAACAGACCGGAAAACCGCTGATTGTTTCGGCCGCTCAATCAGTAAAAATCGATATCTGCTTGTGTAATATAATGATGGACAATGTATTACGCTTAAATAGAAATCTTCGTCCCAGCTATCTTTTTGTGCTATTACATTGTATGTTTAAAAAACAACTGTTGGAAAATAGTGATAACAGTGAAATGAAGCAACACTTATTTGAACTATAGAGCTATTATAGATTTATCAGTTTGAGGGGGAGGGGAATATTTTTATTTCATGAATATACCCTAGTATTTCTTTAACATTTGTTAAATATATGCAATGCACAGTGTTATTCGTGTAATAAGTGTTCACAGGATCATGCCGACAAACTACAGGAAATAATAAGCTATTAATCTTTATATTGTTCAATTAATTTTATTATATTGAATCACATGTATTAAAGCATCCGTATTTTATGTAATTAAATGAACTTCACAACATAAATCATACGTGGTACCACCAACTTGTACCACAATGACAGTCACACTATCACATTTGTCTTTTTTCACACGTGATTAAAAGCCCTTTGGTGTTTTTATATCTTTAAAGCAATAAGTTCTCTTAAACTTAAAAGCGAAAAAAAGTACATATCTATCATTTAAGGTAGTATGCGACCTTTGTCCGACGTCAGACGTCAAATAGCGAGTTTTTCCGATTGTTATGAAATTTTGCCTAATGGTACTAAAACGTATTGCACGCATTGTGATCGTTTTAATTTTTTCATTTTACATTTCGTTTCCTAGCAACGCGACGTCGGATGTCGGTGGTATAAAATCGACGTTTTAAATGCATACCTGGTTCAAATATTACCCTAGTGTAATTTTAATAGCACCATATGCTAGCTCTCCACCTGGGGTATACATACATATAAAGTTTTAGATGCTTTATCTGTCATTTTCTCAAGCGCAAAACGTTTAATACTGAAAATCCGCCCATTTCTTCACCCGAAATTGTGACTCCTGACTCACTTTAAGGTTAGTTTTGGTCAACGGAACAACATTCAATCAACTAACGATTCACACGATGATTTAACGTAGATCCTAGCAAATAACATCACAAATTCAAAATGGGGGGTCTTCGGGGATTTTTTTTCACAAAATTGCAATCAAGTAAAGGTGGGACCTCAAGAAAAATGATGACGTCACCTGACGTCATTGTGTGATTTTGTGGCCATACGTGATTTTAAGGTCCGCTTACACATAGACGAACGTTGGAACAGCCTTCCTTTGATACGCAAAAGTAGGATAATCACTATGGAGTAAATAAAAAACAGATAACGGTACCTATAATTTACATAATCAAATTGAAACGTCTATTTTATATATAAGCACTTGTAATATTTGCTGTTACTGCAAATGTGTTTTGTTAGTTTTGCATTAAAAAGCTATCCCTAAAACAAAATACTTTAATTAGCTTATTTTTGCGCCAAATGGCAGTTGAAAGAAATGACGTTAATTACATCACTTGTTATGATTTGCCGTTGTACCGGAAGCAGACAACAATGGTAAACGAACATTATCCCCTAGGACATTACCCCCTTGGCTCATTTTTGCATAGGAGGACAATATCCCCTTGCTGATTTTGCAAAGGAGGACATTTGCCCATTGCTAAATTTGCGAAGGAGGACACTATCCCCTTGATGATTTTGCGAAGGAGGACATTATCCCCTTCTCCCTAGGACATTATATCCTTCTTACATTATGTGATATGGTACCAATATTGATACCTTAAACATCCAAAATAAGTGTTGTTTTAATGTAAAAACTGAAAAAATAGACTTTATTTTAAGAAAATCTGATACAAAAAAACTGCTATGAAAACAGTTTATAGTGTGTTGTTTCTCTATTGTTGTGCTAAACAAGAGACATATTATATACATATCTATATATATCAGTAAATGTACTTGCTGTGTTTAATCATTTTGAGAAATATGTTTTATGCAATAAAAAATATATAATTGTTTCATGTTGCTTTGAATTGTGTTTAATTATTCACATGGACAGTCAGGGGTGTAACTTGTTTATGTTATTTTGAATAACTTCTACAAGTTATATTTATCTTTTACTCATCACTCACAAAGATAATTTTTACGAATTTTCTGGGGAGTTATACAATTTTTTCTATTTCTTTGATTATTGAACAAAACCTTATGCAAGGGCTTTGAAGTAGGACATTCTTCAGGTCATCTGTAAGACAGTTTTGGCAATAAATCCAATACACACATGTCTAATTGAAAAGTCATTACTGTCAGCTAGAAAGAAAGAACCTGCATTTCTATTTGTTATCTAAAGGTAATTGCAGAGGTAATATGCTAGTAATGAAGAAATTCAAGAAAAACCGAAATGTTGAACTGTAACGTGTACAAGTTATTTTCAAAAATTCCCATTATTTTGGTCACCTCAACTTTCGTACGCGTTTAATTCTCGTATGTACGCGTTTTATTCTCGTACGTACGCGTTTATTTCTTCTCTTTTTTTTTATTTGACCCTTCTCGGCTTTCGTAAAAACGTAAGGATGGCTAATGATATAAAGAGGAAAAAAGTGAACAAAGATTGTACCGATTCATGTGTAAATTGAATGAGTAGATTAAAAGGACTGCATTTTGTTAAAGTTAGATATGTATTGTAGCAAATTTACTTATTCTAAAGCTTGTTTTAACTCAACGTAAACAGGCAGATGTGACACCTGTAAAAACATAGAATTTGTGCATAATTTTGACACATTTTCACGGGAAATAGTCTTACTCATTTTAAATCATAGACTGGTGTAATGTCACACAAACACACATGCGTGCGTATGTCATTTTCAAATTGTGACGCTTATTTTATACAAAGAATTTATGTTAAGAGTCCTTACGTCCGGGTAGATCTCACCTGTCATAAATGTGATGTTAGTATTTTTGCTATTTGTGCACATTTTGATAATTGCCGCGTGTCTAGTCGGTTTTGTGCGTGAGACATTAAATTGTAATCTAATATGCACTCTTCACAATGAGGGATTCAAAAGGTTGGGGTGGTTTTAGATGTTAATCTGCATGCAGAAAAACCCTCGAACAATCATCAGGATTAGATAACTGTATCTAATATGAAGAAGCCGCCATACGCTAATGTGAAAGAAACCTGACTTTACTTTAAACTGATGAAAGTTTAAAATCTATCACGACATTTATTTGTGCATGATGATAAAATTTCAAAGTTACAAGCAAAGTTAAAGCTGGGACGTATTATTGCTCTAGGAAAAAGGCAACTCGACACTTTAGTAGCATAGTTGAATAAAAAGCAGTTTTGTCCGCTCTAAATACTAGTAAATACGAGTACATGTAATATCTTACTTTTTATTCACTTCTTATGAGCTTATCTAATACTTTAACACACTGAAAAACAATTTAAAAAGACTGAAAATATAATTCTGTCAAAGATTCTTATAATTAATTTCATTTACTCCAACATGTCACAGGTAGTCATTTAATCTTGTAACAGTTTAACTTGAGTTACTTTGTGTCTTGGCAAGTGCCATATCAGATGAAACGAATAAACAAGAGGGCCAAGATGGCCATATATTGCTCACCGTGCTACCATTTGCTATAATACAAGGTCATCAATAGCAGAAAGGGTCAGTATTAACATAGGGGTCCTGATTT
Source organism: Saxidomus purpurata (assembly GCA_022818135.1). NCBI lineage: Eukaryota > Metazoa > Mollusca > Bivalvia > Venerida > Veneridae > Saxidomus > Saxidomus purpurata. The sequence goes on from JAFMSR010000011.1 coordinate 6,051,921, forward strand.
AAACATTCTTGGTAGAGGTGGTTTCAGAAATTAGATTTTTAAAGTTTTTCCTGTATAAGCCTATGCAAAATCAAGAGACTCCTGAGTGGAGTCAATTTTGACCCAGGGGTCATGATTTGAACAATCTTGGTAGACGTTTACTAGGCAATGCCACGTGCTAGATATCTAAGCTCTAGGCCTTGTGGTTTCAGAGTAGAGGATTTAAATAAAATCCCATATATAAGCCTCTGTAAAAACAAGTGACCCCCGGGCGGGGTCAATTTTGACTCGGGGATCATAATCTGAACAATCTTAGTAGAGATCCACCAGACAATGTAACATGCTAACTTAATAATCTATGCTCATAGGCCTTGTGGTTTCAGAGAAGATTTTTTAAGTTTTTCTTACATATTTCAAAATAATCCCCGATACTAAAGTGTTTCGTTCTAGCTTCTACGCATGTGAAAATGCTGTAGCGCATTTATCTCTGTCCTGTATATTTTACGCACGTGTATTTCAAAATCTATATGACTAACATAAATGCGCTAGGTCAGTCATTTTAATCTCAAAAATCCCGTACAAAATTTAATTTCAAAACCCGTACAAAAGTTAATTGACGTTCAAATTGAACCAAACTGAACATTTCAACGCTGCGCGTAATAACGTCAGACGATAGTTCGCACGACGTTATGACTCAACGTTCATCTTTACTTGATTGCAATTTTGTGAAAAAAAATCCCCGAAGACCCCCCTTTTTGAATTTATGATGTTATTTGCTAGGATCTGCGTTAAATCACCGTGTGAGTCGTTAGTTGATTGAATCTTGTTCCGTTGACCAAAACTAACCTTAAAGTGAGTCGGGAGTCACAATTTCGGGCGAAGAAATGGGCGGATTTTCAGTATTAAATGTTCGCGCTGGAAAAATGGACAGATAAAGCATCTAAAACTTTATATTAACGTATTCCCCAGGTGGAGAGCTAGCATATGGTGTTATCTAAATCTCACTAGGGTCATATTTGAATCAGGTATGCTTGTTAAACGTCGATTTTACACCACCGACATCCGACGTCGCGCTGCTAGGAAACGAAATGTAAAATGAAAAAATTAAAACAATCACAATGCGTGCAATACGTTTTAGTACCATTAGGCAAAATTTCATAACAATCGGAGAAAACTCGCTTTTTGACGTCTGACGTCGGACAAAGGTCGCATACTACCTTAAATGTGAAACAATGAAACAACGAGGTTTTCATTATGCATAGTATGCAAAATCGATGTCATCGATTTCATATTCCTGTTCGCCGAGAAAAAACAAAATGATGAATGTCTCAACTTACAAGTTGGATGTTACTATCGTTTAATTAGTCACGGTACTGTTTCCCGTGCGCCTGACGCCAACGTTACACGTGCGTAAAATCTACAGGATAGAAATAAATGCGCTACAGCAGAAGCTTGAACGAAACACTTCAGTGTCGGGGATTATTTTGAAATTATTCACATGAAATCATGAACGTTTCTTCCGAAAAAAACCTTTTCCAAGTGAGGGCTATATAAAGGTTACTTTTGTTAATAAAGAAAGGAATAATTAATTTTGGTATTTTTTTCGTTTTCCCATTCCGCTGTAGAAAATTGTTCTTTAAAATCACACAGAAATACATTTCATTGTTTCTGAGATAGGTGTAAAATAAAAAAGATATATATAATACTTAAATTTAGGGTAATAAATGACCAAGAACAACAGAGACTTTTATTGCACCCTAATAATCCATATCCGTTCTAGTGTTTTATTGCCCCGGGGTATATTGTAAAACGCAAGTGGTAATTGTTGTCATCTGTCTTTAAAAAATGATAGTTTACTGTACATATATCCAATTTGCATTTTCTTTTTAAGAAAAAAGGTCTGATAAAAGTACTAGAAGAACAATAATTCACATACAGCAAGTTTCGACATTACCTGATTCCGATTTCTGACCGGTCTTTACTTTTTCATTTGTCAACTACTTTACAAAATGTTTATGGGGGACCAACGTAGCAGTAAACGATTGTCAAAATGCGCACAAATAGCAAAACAAAAAAAAACCAACAACATCACAACATTTATGACAGGTGAGATCTACCCGGACGAACAGATTCTGAAAACAATTTCTTTGTATAAAATAAGCGTCACAATTTGAAAGTGACGTACTTGTGTATATGTGTGTTTGTGTGACATTACACCAGTCTATGATTTAAATGTGAAAGAATATTTCCCGTGAAAATGTGTAAAAATTACAATGTATACACAAACTCTTTTTTTCCACAGGTGTTACATTTGCCTGTTTACGTTAAGTTGAAACAAGTGTCAAAATAAGTCAATTTGCTACAATACAGATACAACTTTATCCAAATGCGGTCCTTTTAATTTACTCATTTAATTTACACATGGATAAAGGATACCGAGACTCGTTCAAAGATCGGTACAATCATTATTCACTTATTTTCCTCTTCATATCAATTATGCCGTCCTTACGTTTTAAAGCAACAAGACGTACAAAATCACCACGATTTTAATATGATAGAATTCGACAACTTCCGTAAAAGTTACGGACACGCCCGATCTATATTACGATTACATTTTTAAGTGACTATGCTTATAAAAAATATTAAAAAGGTAAGCGAAATCCTTCAAATATTTTATCTATTTTTACACCAATTTGTAGTTAATATAATACCCTTGCCGATATCACTGAAGCAAAAACGATCTTATAAATGATGTTCTATATGGGTCAAAATATTTAGACAAATGACCAAAAAAACTGACTAAAAGTCTTGCAATCCTTAACATTTCATACAGAAAATGCGGTGGTACTTTTTTAATTAAAAAAGGTGAGTGAAAGACCAAATTAATCTTTTTGAAATTTACATCATTATCAAGAGGAAACATAATATTAATTCGTCTGACCAAAGCAAAAACGATTAATTAAACGGTTTTTGATTTATAAGGATTAAACCGAAATTTCCCTTCTTTGTTTAATGTGTAAAAACCGCGTCTAATCGATTATCGGGAAAAAATGAAAGTTCCGTATGGCATGCTAGGTAAAATTAGCACGATAATCTAGAAAATTCCAGCAGAGCATTATTTTATAAAAAAATATTTCGAGGTTGAAATTTCAACCTTAAATATTTAGAATATTTTACAAGTAATTAATTTTGTCAATCAAAAGTAAAAATGATAGTTTCCTCTCACATGACTGGTCTAGACCTGTAGCTACACCATTAAATGAGAGAATAAAACAATTTAATTATGTCTTAGAAGATGAATATCACTTCGTTATAGAATGCAACTTGTTCAGTAATTTAAGACAAAAGTATAAAAAAAAATGTATCATTAAAATACTGGAGAAGGCCAAATACATGTATGTTACTAAAGTCAGTAAGTGAATCATTTATTATAGTGACATGTGAAAATAGTTAAACAAGCCAGATAACACAATTACATACAAAATACACCCGGCAAAATGTGTCTCACTTTCAATTAACTATTGCAAAATTGACATATTCTGTTTTCTAATGTTTCACCAATATATTGACCAATTTCAACTTGTGTAATATAAATGTTTGCAATAAATCCAGTGTTATTATGATATTCCTGTATATACGCATTGTCATCACGTTTTTAAGAAAACGTTTCAGTCTTAACGTACAATTTGGTAAAGAATAATAATGTTGTTGACGCGCATAGTGCGACAATTGGTAGGAATTAATTATATAGTCATTAAAACTTCTTACATTGTGTATATATTTATTTTATACGAAGTTATGTCTTCCCAGGTTAGTTAACCTTTCGGTATCGTTTCGTGTAAGACGTCAAGCTTGAATATTGTAAACGTTGGATCCAGCATAAAATAACTGTTTATTATTCTTCAACTTTATAATATTACACACTGTATTAGATCAATTGCGCACATGATATGAAACAGGTAGAGCTAATACAAAGCATAACTGAGCCAATATGAGAAAAGCAGGGCCAATACGAGAAAACAGGGCCAATACGGAATTCAAGCATTCTGATTGGTTTAAAAGTGAGGGCCAATACGGAGAAGTCACTTCCGTTAGATTTTTAAACGACGCCATTTTGTTTTTGCCATTACTTTTTTAGACTCCTGCTGATATCTTATTTTACTAAGTTAAATACAAATAAAATTGTTATTGTTACAAGAACATTTATATTCTTGTTTTCTCACTTACCGGACAGAAAATCTCTATTTTTAGCAGTGATGGAAAATCTTTTCTCACATATGGGATACATATTTCCGCGCATTTACCCTTGTGAGATAAACTTATCTCACATCGCTTACCTCACATCGCTGCCGGACTTTTTTTACATTAATTGTAAGCAGACATAAAAATCGAAAAATGGCTGTAAAATTGTTTAAAATTATTTTTGAAATAAACATAGGGTTGTTGGTATTCATTTTCTTAGTTAGGTCATTTTCTATCCATTTATAGCAGTTTTGAAGTAAAATTCGAGAAAAAGTTGATTTTCATTTTTCATCCGCATCCTGTATTTGCACTAATTTCTTCTTACCTGTGTGTAAATGCGATTGTAACGGTGAGAAAATAAATTTTCCATGTCCATTGAGTTGAAGATAAGAAAATCCCACCCTCGGGTTGAGATACGTCCAAAAAACTCGGCACAGCCTCGTTTTTGGACGTATCTCAACCCTCGGGTGGCATTTCCTTATCCACAACTCATGAACATGTTAGATTTACTTTATCTCACTTAGGGTTATCCGACACTCCGCGTGCGAACTAATTAAAAATCGAAAAATGACTGTACATTTTTATTTTTGAAATAAACATAGGGTTATGGATATTCATTTTCTTAGTTAGATCATTTTCTATCCTTTTATAGCAGTTTCGAAGTAAAATTCGAGAAAAAGTTGATTTTCATTTTTTCATCCCTATCCTGTATTTACACTTATTTCTTCTTACTTGTGTGAAAATGCGATTCAAACGGTGAGAAAATAAATCTACCATGTCCATTGAGTTGTGGATAAGGAAATCCCACCCTCGGGTTGAGATACGTCCAAAAAACTCGACACAGCCTCGTTTTTGGACGTATCTCAACCCTCGGGTGGCATTTCCTTATCCACAACTCATGAACATGTTAGATTCACTTTATCTCAAATCGGGTTATCCGACACTCCGCGTGCGAACTAATTAAAAATCGAAAAATGACTGTACATTTTTATTTTTGAAATAAACATAGGGTTATGGATATTCATTTTCTTAGTTAGATCATTTTCTTTCCATCTATAGCAGTTTCGAAGTAAAATTCGAGAAAAAGTTGATTTTCATTTTTTCATCCCTATCCTGTATTTACACTTATTTCTTCTTACTTGTGTGAAAATGCGATTCAAACGGTGAGAAAATAAATCTACCATGTCCATTGAGTTGTGGATAAGGAAATCCCACCCTCGGGTTGAGATACGTCAAAAAGATTTCGGCAGAGCCTCGTTTTTGGGAGGTATCTCAACCCTTGGGTGGGATTTCCTTATCCACAACTCATGAACATGTTAGATTTATTTTTTTAGCCAATATTGTAAAGTTGAATAATAAAATTATCATTAATCAAGTGATTTCATATTGGCCTTGTCATTTGTTCTAGGGCAGTCGTTTTGGAAATCACTGGATTAACAACATTATATTCATAATGACATGTATGTAATATATGAAAGTGACAATATGCGCATCTTACTGCACATAGTGTATTTTTTGTTACAGTTTTATAAAAGCAATTTTCGGTTGCTGTGCATTTAAATGTGTTAAATTAATGAAAATGCCGCATTAGTATTGGAAGTTGGTGCTTTAGTATAATAGTTCCTTTCTTCGCAGTGTGATCTCCTTTTTGTTGTTGTTGTTGTTGTTGTTGTTGGTAGATATTTCGGCATAGGAAGGGAAGCAACTCCTACATGCAATTGTTTTTTTTTAAAAGACTGCCCCAGTCAAAATAGGAAAAGTAATATTTGGAAAGTTATTATTTCGTACTGGTAGCAGGAAGAGTTTGGTGTATTGGGTTAAAAGCTATTATTTCCTTTGCCCTTTTTTACACACACCTATTTCAGCTGGATTTTTACCTGAAAAAATGCGCATAATTCCACTTACAATAAATAGCAGTAAAAATTGGCGTTTTATAAAACCTCAAATATTGTTTGTTAGCATTCGGTTTTAGCCCACCTGAACATACATGGTCGACAAATGTGAGATTGTAACCCTTTCCCTAATTCAAATGTGATTCACAATAATTACTGTCTAAAGCTTTTTGAGTTAGGATTACGGTTAGAATTACCATTTGTTTTCAGATCTGAAGGTCCTAAAACGGTATCTCCTCTTAAAGCACCAGTTTACTTTACAGTAATGTTCCATGTGGTCCTCTACCAAAGGTTTTCATGAAAAGCCGACAGGAAAAACGAAAAAATATCTTCTTGCCTAATGACCCTAGCCATTACCTGTAGGTCCTCTACCAATTTGTTTAGATCATGCCTTTTGTGTCAAAACTGGATTATGCGCGGGGTCAGTTGATTTCTTTAGACTTAATTATGATAACTATCTGAAACCAAGACGCCCAAGATTTAAGATATTTGGTGTATAGCATTTTCTCGTGTGTCACAAATTTGTGTTCTTTTTGCTCAAAGTATGCCTCAGAGATCAAAATGGGCGCTGTCCTAGTGGTTGTTCAGATCGTACTTCCTGAGTCCGAGGGACATTTATTTTAGTTAGAAATGTATAAGAAAACGTGAAAAATCTTCTTTGAAACTGCAAGACCTTTAGTTAAGATATTTGGCTTGTGGCATTGTAGCGTTTGCTCAAATCATGTTGCGCGACCCTTTAAAAAGTTTGTTCAAATCATACCCCTAGGGTTAAAAGTGGCCCGGTCTATGCTTGCAGTTTTGATAGTATAGACAGTTGAACACAGGTAAGCGATATAGGGCCATCGTGGCACTTTGTCGTATTTTATATAAGTATTTGGCCATATGGAACACTCTAAACTATAATGGTAGTCGAGGTTTTTTTCCTGCAGAGGATTTCATATCTGTATTTTTAGACCTGTACCCAAAGTATTTTCAATGGTTATTGATGTACAGGCACTTAGTTGCATAACATAACGTTTCAGAGGGTACATTTCCAATCCAAGTGATGTCGATAATCCTAAGAACGGAAGCGAAGTTGCGGAGAAAGATATCAGTAAGGCTAAAAGGGAATTTGATGAGGCGATCAGAAGAAGAGGTTTGACTGAGAAAGATGTTGGCGGAGCAATGAAAAGAAGCGGTGGTGCTAAGACAGATTTTGGTGAGGCAATGATACGAAGAGGTGGCGCTAAGACATATTATGGTGAAGCAATGGAAAGAAGAAATGGAACTGAGACAGATGGTTCTGAAGCAAGTAAAAGAATAAGTGGTGTTTTTAAAGGAGGTTTAAAAGCTTGGGCGAAAAAGCGAAGACCTGTAACTCAAGCAACGGATGAGTATGCGGTAAATATAGCTTATTGATACGGTTTTCTTTTTTTGTGACATTTACAATTAATTTATTTCTTATTTTTGCACAAGTATACTCTGCGTCGACTGCAATGTAGTTTCTTCAGCACAGAGATACATCTATTAATGAATACAAGTGAAGCCTTTAAAAATTTGAATGGACGGTTATACGGACGAGAAAAAATAATACACTTTTACAGTCGTCTAATAAGACTATTTGCAGTTTTGACGCTCAGTAATTAACTACGCACCTGTCGTAAGAAATATTTGACTAACAATAACAGGAGTGTTGTGAACAGCTACTTAAAAACTAAGTTTATAAAGAGGTACCGACTTTTTTCGGGTTTAAATCCCGTCTGCGTCATACCATATACGAGAAAAATGTTGCTGACAGCTCTCTTGCTCGTGTTTGTGACAAAATTATTTATAGCAGGAAACCCCTATGATCGCTTCGATTATGCGGGGCTCGTACGTGAGCGATGAGTTCGAAGCTTGATAGGTTACAACAGGACTTCAAATTAAAAAAATTACCATTGCCAATCCTTCAGCTTGTCAGGGTTTAGGAAAATATAAAATCAAAGCACTGCAGCTACTGGCAGAGCGATGACCTTGAGCAACAGTAGAGGTAGTTAAAGCACATAAACCATTCTCTAGTTCTCTAGCATAGTAGCTTGTCATTTTGTAAAAGTATAACACAATTCTCTACATTTTTTATCAATAAGAATCAAGCCAGATCCTAATTCTCTATTAATTTCAAAACAAAAACTGTTTGTAGGTAGGACAAACTGTAAGCAGTTATGAGTTCATATAACAGGAACAAAATACATGTGGAGCTATCACTGAAGTCCGCCTCCGTGGTCAAGTGGTTAGAGTTGATGACTTGAAATCATTTTAACCTCTCATGCATACGGAGAATAGGAGTCTAGTACTGGTTCTTCCCAGAAACAATGGTTTGGTGAACCGTTAAAAATACCAAAATATGATGGAACAGGCTTTAAATGCTTAAAGCAAGCTATCAGTAAATATAGTGTGACCTTTAACCCTTAATTATGACCTTGATCTTAAGCTGGCACAGTTCAAACATATATATGTCATATTAATACTCTGAAGATTTGACCTAAGTTTAATGTTAATCTTACAAAGGGTCAAGGAGGTAAAGTCTAATAAGTTTTGACCCCCATGTGACCTTGACCTTCATAGAGGAAACATTTCGACCTAGCCTTCAAGAAAATCATTCAAGAGGTTTGAAAAATATAGTCTCATGACCTTTGTCCCTTAAGTGTGACCTTGACCTTGAGGTACATGGTCTTAGTAAGATGAACATTCATATCAAGTTTCATTAAAAGCCTTTAAGGGGTTAAAAATATGGATCAGACACTGATAATGAATCACCATAAGTATGAACTTGAGCTGATTAGGTTGAAATATGTGTTCTGCATGTCATCTTGATGAGTTAAACATTTGACCAAATGTACATGGAATCCTTCAAATTGAGGGGACGCTAAAAACCAATGACCCCTATTAAAAGTGGGACCTTAAGCCAACAGTCTTGGAATATAAGTTCTTTACATCATCTTGATAAGATGAACATTTGACCCAAATATCAAGATTTCAAACTTCAAGGGGTTAAGGACATTATGGAGCTGACATAAAATCAGCCGTCAGACTGACTGATCAATATACAAACTGACTGACCGACATACTGACTGACCAGCTGACTCCTCTATACCCCCAAACTTTGTTCGTTGGGAGATAATAAACTTACTACTGCGGTTTACTAACGCTCCCTTGCAATAAATTTGCTTGTTCTTGCAATAAATACAGACCTAAAATCTGTACTTATCTGGCACCTTCATTTAACAGGAAACCAAATTATGCAACACAGTTTTTGAGCCATAAAAGCTAGGTAAAACATGAATAAGAATGAATATCATCTTATTTAAGATTAGTCTATATTAATTTGTACATAACTTATGATATTGCAAAGCTTCTCAATGAAGCTAAAAATAAAATCAAAATTTCTCAATTTTTATTTAAAACTTTTGCCAGGGAATCAAACATTGAGACAGTTGCTTTTTTAGATTTTTACTTTTATGAACATGTTTAATATAGTCTTAGAATACAGCAAGTACACTTTATGCGAAATTTCATGATTTTCAATTTGCCACAGGTTAATAGTAAGTGGAAATACCAAGTTCAGACTTTACTTCCTACAGATATTCAAATATTAAGGTGTTTTTAAACATTAATAAATTTAAAGAACAACTGAACATGTAAATAAACACTGCCAATTAGCTTCATGAGAAATGAAAAATTCATACGCAAAATTTACATAATGCTAATAGTCAGTGTCATGAATTGTATGCAGTATTTACTTATTGTAGGCATCAGTTATTAATTTGAAAAGACTTTCACAAAACTAAAACTTAAAAAATGTAAGAACCCTTCTATGTGTACATGATTACAGTTGTCAAGAATGTTTCTTTTTGAAGTTGAATAAATAATACTATTTATAGCTCTCTAAGCATTAAAGTACTTTGATAACTAATACAAGTTTTTCTGATCCCTAAATCCCTACCAAATTATGAACTGCATGCTTTTGTTGCATATCTGGGAAACCTATTGCTACCCCTTCAGTGGTCTACCTGACTTGAAATTACAACAATCTCTCATTGACAGAAGGCCATAGGTTCAAGTCCTGCTACCGATCATGGTTCTTTATGCAGGACAGGGTTCTACTACAGATCAGAATAGAATACTCTTTATTTCCAGTCAGGGGTCAATTATCTGGCATGTTAATCACATAGTAAATGTTTAACAAATAAATAAAGATAGTAATGTAAACAAGGCTGAATTAGTATTGGCATAACACATGTAAGAAGGCCCGTCCTGGGCAGTATATATGAGATGGTAGGTGGCCGTGGGTTTTCTCCGGGTTCCTCCAGTAGTAAGGTACGTCACTATATATGCCAACACATGTGCAGTAAGTTCAAAAGGTTTGCATTAACTTATGTTTATATTTGTTGTTTGTATCCTGTGACTTTTAATAAGGTTATTGTTTTTTTTTAAACAAACTTAATTGACTCTTCTCTTAATTTAGTCATCCATCCAAATACTGAATTACAGGCATTTCAGCCCCTAGACATTTCATCTCCTAAAATCTTAGATGGTTTAGGCTCCATAACTGAATATGATGCTTGCATTTCGAAATAGGAGAATAAGAAAATATCAATTATATTATAAGAATTTTAAGTTTTTCCAGGAAAAATATATGATATTAATGATATTAATAGTTTCATCAGTTTGACATTTTTATTAAATTATTTAAGTATTTCAACTTAATTCATCACATTTCATTTCATATTTTTGCTAATGTCTGATGCCCATTTTCAATCATATTAAACAAGTAAAAAAAGCTCCGTGGTCCAGTAATTTACGCTGTGGACTACTAATCCAGAGGTATCTGGTTCGAATTCCGATCGGGGTACTTGAAATTGCAGAAACGCTTTTTCAGTGTTTTCCAACCCATATGTTTGTATGTATGAGATTTTACCGTTGTTGTCCATATGACCAACATCCCCAGAAGAGTTTTAGTAAATTTAGCTTTCAGGGGATAGTGCAAGATGCAAAAAGTGTCCCAGTTTAGAGACAACCCTGGTTCTTTAACATGCCCGGTGTACAGCACAGATACATGGGACCTCAGTTTGTAGGTCTTATCCGTAAAACCATTAGTTATGTAAGTGGAGGAGCTGGGGATTGAGCCTGTGATCCCTGGATTACATTGGTCCAGAGCATTACATTGAACCACTGATCCGCCCTTTTCCCACCTATCTACAGATGAACTGGTTTAAAACGCAGAGGTTATGTAGTCTAGGTGCGGTGGTCGAGTGGATAACGGTCTGAACTACCAGTCCGGAGGTTCCCAGTTTGAATCTCAGCCGGAGCACTGGAAATTTCATAAACAAGCTAGGGTCTAGTACCCAAATTCCCTTGTATCTGCATCTGTCTCTCTTCAACCTGCGGCTGTCAGGGGTCTTGGAAATTTCACCCAGGGAGAAGTCCCAGGGTCGGCCAGGACTATTAAACAATCAAAGAAAAAATATAGTCTCACGTGTACATGGTGTAGCTGTGCTGTGCAATTGGTGCATTAAAGTACCACCAGAGTCTGGTACCCGTATTCCCTTGTATGCATCTTTCTAAGCATGTTTCACCTAAGGATAACTCCCATGGTCGGCTGGGACTTTAAACAATCTAAACCATACCACACTGCACACAAAGCTAATGAAGACGTGAAATGACTACTACAGGGTTAAAGTCATGTGTACTGACTGTTCAACGGTGTTATATTGTCACTGTTATATGGTCTACTGTTGATAATGGGATATTGTAATATTTTTACTCGGTGTATTCCTTTTCTTATTTTCTATGTATGTGGATCACTGGTTGTTTTAGTACCGAATGACCGAGCGTAGTTAATAAACAGATAGAAAGGCATACCTGTATTAACCGTCTTACGAAATTCACGGCCATAGTGGTGTCCGATGTAAACATCCCTTGCGCATGCGCGGTACAGAAAGTCTTAAGTATTTCACGGGTCTTACATTTCTCATGTTACACCGGCGCACCGTCGGCAAACCAAAATAAAATTTCCTATTGATGTATTCTAGATATAATCAGGTCTGAGAAAATTATTGATTGAAAAGATATATATAATTAAATAGAACTTTAAAAAAGTTATAAATACTATTCCGTTTATAATTTTTTTGCTTGGACTTAAGCGACCGCAACGTCCGCAAAAGGCGTAATAATTGCATCCTTCCAAATAAATAAGAATATAAGCAAAGCCTAAAAAGCGGGAAAGCGTTTAGTGTTACAATATTTGTAAAAAGATTGATTCAGTAACAGAAGATTTAGTACTCACCGTGGCATTACAGATCGCTTGCCCCTGAAATAAATACAAATAATTATTTATGTATGATATTAATTGCAAGTAAATGACATTAACAACATCTTACACAAATTTATAAATATACTAATGCTGTACCTTTATCCAGGAATTAAGATGTCGGTTGCTTGACATGATGTAGCATTTTTGGCATTCAAGATTAAATAACAAATTTGATCATTTGAATAAAGCAGGTAACAGTTAGTGACTGACACATCACCCACCTTTACCGCCTTGATTCAAAGGTTCATCCAGTGAAACAAGATATTTATATTGATGATAAAGATTCAATATATTACTTAAATTACATGAACATTTATCCTTTAACTAAAAAGATATATTTAAACATTTTGCAATGGCACATTTCTTCAATAGAGCTAAGAAAGACAGCACATATTAATAATTGTATTCAAAATAAAAATACAATTGCCAGAGTTAAACTCTGTGTAATAAATTACAAAAGTTGTGATTTACAGTATATAAACTGTTAAAGTATTAAGTTGTTAACACTCTTTATCATGAACTATTAAAATACATAAACGTTTTGTTGTAGTTCTTGCAGTTAGCGACTGACATGTCACCCACCGCTGAACATTTTTCTGTGAACATTTAAGTTTTTTTATAGTTATAAATGCAGTTAGCAATTGACATATCGCAAACCACTGAACATTTTTTATCAGGGAATACATTTTGCATTTGGCACATTTTTCCAATGGAGATACGGGAGACAGCACATATTATATTCAAAATAAAAAATACAATTGCTAGAGTTAAACTCTGTTTAAAAAATTATAAAATTGTGATTTACAGAATATGAACTGTTAAAGTGTTAAGTTAACACGCCCTATCATTGGCTATTAAAAAATTAAAGTTTTGTTGTAGTTCTTGCAGTTAGCGACTGACATGTCACCCACCGCTGAACATTTTTCTGTGAACATTTAAGTTTTTATAGTTATAAATGCAGTTAGCGATTGACATATTGCAAACAACAGAACATTTTTTTATCAGGGAAAATGTAAACAGTAGAGCACAATGTATTTCTTACACACAGAAGAAACTGCATAAGTTATTTTAAGACAATTTTCATTAGTATCAGTTGGCACAAAAATCTGTCCAGCTATGCTTACTGCTGTCCAGAAACTGCTTTCTTGGTGCCAGTTTGTCTCTTAAAATCCCAAGTTTCCTCAAAGTCTGTATCAGAATCATCAGAAGAGTACGCTTGCATAATTTCCCTGTGGACAGATTTCAAAAGATATGAGTACCATTTTTGTTTTAGTATGTAATTTGCATGAACGCCATCATGCATATCTTTGAAATTTAATTTTTTGACAGTTTTGTATTTTCCGTTACGCCCTCTCTTCTTAGACTTACATGACAGAATATCTTTGTCCCAGCGTACAGAAAATTTTCTGTATATTTGATTCAGACTTGAAATTTCAGAGTTAATTTGTTGAATATGAATTTCAAGAATTTTTTGTTGTTCTAATTTTTGTTCTCGATTGTAAACACTGCTACACAATCTTTTCGACTTCATGTTAAATTCTTCATTTTTTTTAAGTGAGACAGGTGGGATATGGACAATTTTTGTACTCATAGTATTAGAATTCATGGAGGTGTAAATTGTTTTAATTTCAGAAATTAAGGCATTTTTTTTTAAGTCATCATAACAATAGCTGACCTCTGTGCCATTATGGTGTTTTTCTTTATTTGTAAGATTACAAATCCCTGCTGCAATGGCAATATAGAAGAAAGGCTTTAAATTTGCTTGAGTTTGAATTGATTCAACTTTTGCTGAAACTGCATTTTTATTCTATTTAGTTAAGCACCAGGTATAATTATAGAATGAACTGTTGTCATGCCAAGTTGGTTGGTACATGTATCTTTTAAGAAATCCTGCATGCCTGCCCCTCTTGAGTCAGTAGCAAGTATTATATGATTCATCTGGAATGTACAATCAATACACTATTACTACAAGAGGGCCAAGATGGCCCTATATCGCTCACCTTGGTACAAGTCCACTTGCCTGGTGGAAGATCACTAGATATATTATATACCAAATAAGTTTTCCTATATACGCCTTTGTAAAACTAATGATGCCCCCCGCCCCCCTCCCGGGCAAGGTCAATTTTGACCCCAGGGGCATAATTTGAACAAACTTTGAAGAGGTCTACTAGGCAATGCTACATGCCAATTATCTATGCTCTAGGCCTTGTGGTTTCAGAGAAAAGATTTTTAAAGTTTTCCCTATATAAGTCTATGTAAAATTAAGTGACCCCCGTGCGGGGTCAATTTTGATCCGAGGGTCATAATTTGAACAATCTTGGTAGAGGTCCACTAGACAATGCTACATGCCAAATATCTAAGCTCTAGGCCTTGTGGTTCCAGAGAAGAAGATTTTTAAAGTTTTTCCTACATAAGCCTATGTAAAACAAAGTAACCCCCCGTGCGGGGTCAATTTTGATCCGGGGCTCATAGTTTGAACAATCTTGGTAGAGGTCTACTAGCCAATGCTACATGCCAAATATCTAAGCTCTAGGCCTTGTGGTTTCAGAGAAGAAGATTTTTTAACTTTTTCCTATATCTTCCTATGCAAAAACTAAGTGACCATCCCCGCGGGGTCAATTTTGACCCGGGAGTCATAATTTGAACAATCTTGGTAGAGGTCTACTAGACAATGCTACATGCCAAATATCTTAGCTCTAGGCCTTGTGGTTTCAGAGAAGAAGATTTTTAAAGTTTTTCCTATATATGCCTATGCAAAAACTAAGTGCCCACCCGCAAGGGGGTCAATTTTGACCCGGGGGTCATAATTTGAACAATCTTGGTAGAGGTCCACTAGACAATGCTACATGCCAAATATCTAAGCTCTAGGCCTTGTGGTTTCAGAGAAGAAGATTTTTAAAGTTTTTCCTATTTGTTGCCATAGCAACCAGAGTTCTGCATTGAATGGAATTCTTTGAACAATTGTGGTAGAGCTTCATGCAAGGAACATTCCTGCATAGTTTTATCAACATTGGCCTAGAGGTTTCAGAGAAGATGTCATTTGAATCAAAATGTTGACGGACGACGGACGACGTACGACGGACGACGGACAATCATCGATCAGAAAAGCTCACCCTGGCGTAGCCAGGTGAGCTGAAAACAGAATTTGGTCTACAATGTACTTTTATAATCTGGTTAAGCAATGCATAAATAAAACTTTGATTTTCAGTTCACTGATAGAAAACATATCATCAATAATTTATAATAAAAATTACCAGTATCATCTACAGCAATTTTGTGTGTGCTGGGCTTGAGAGATATTAAATAGTTTTTTAACATCCTCACAAGAAATTGTCACTGTGGAATAATGAATTATGTAATAGAAACATTTATAATGATTATAACAGTAGGTTGATGTGTGGTGTTATATCATTTGATTTGGCTGTCTGGGGACTAAAATTGAAATGTTAGACGAGAAAATGATTTATGAATATAATGAGAAGATTCATTTTTTCAGTTAGTAGTAAACATACCACCAACCGATCAGGTAAATTTATTTATTCCTCAAGTGAAGATGAATTAAAAATGGTCCTTAAGATTTTGTGAAAGACTGATTTATTGTTTTTATCTTGAAATATATGTTTTGTTTCCAATGCCAGTTTTTGTAGACGTTTAATTTCAATGTTTCTTGCAGTAGTGGTTTGGGTATTAACTTTGTGACATATCCGGTCTTCGTTTACTAATACATTCTGATGCCATGCAAAATCTGGAGGTTCATGGTCATCACCGGCAGTCTTTGCTCTGGAAAGTGCTACAAATAATGCTCCTGGATTCCGAGATTCAAATGCTTTAGAACCAGGATGTATAACAATATATCTGTTTGGTTCACCATTACCAATTGTCATCCCTTGGCATCTGTGGATTGTTGTACCCAATCCAAGTCGAAGAGGAATTTGTTTCCTTTTGCAGCCATGGCAGAAACATTCAATTTTTCTTTCTACTGGCACAAGTGGTATAAGGTGTGGTTCGTCATCTACAAAAGGTGGTCCAGTGTATTTTGACAAAGATACCATTACCACATCAGGTAATGAGTCCTGTGGTGTTTTTCCATCTAAATATATGATGTCACGTACAATGCCTACTGATCCATTAAATAAACCAAAGGTACCAGCAAGTTGCTTGTAAGCATTACTTTAGCTCCAACACAAAGATATAGAGTGTCAAGTAAGCCATCAGCTTTATCATTTGGTGATGATTTGGCATGACATCCTGTGTTTATTGCACTAAGTTTAGCAACAGGTTGTTTGCTGTTGGCCTTAAGCAATTGCATATTATTATGTGCCACTTCATCATCATGAGTAGGAAACACAAACAGGCCATTGTCTGTCATATCTGTAAGTAAATGGTCTCCATGGGTGACTCGCAGATTATCCCATTGAAATTGTTGGAGCCAGACTGCATCATTATGAGTGGAATTATATTTTCTGAGTGAATACAAAACTTTCTTTAATTGTTTCTGATCTTGATTTTGACGGACAATAGCTTTTGATTCAACAACATAGTTGAATTCTTTCCAGAGCAAAGTTCCATGCATAGAAGCTGGAGGAGATGACTTTCCCATGTAAACAGGGGAATCACAAACAGGTGGTAATTGAATATCATCACCGAGAAAAATAACAACTGGAAGTCCACCCCAAGATTTATCTGCTGTATGTAGTCCAAATTTGCAATGAAATTCCATCCATCCTAATGTGGTTGAGCCAACAAGTGATCTTTCATCCACAATTAGTACTTTAAGGTTAGAACAATTTTGTTGAATAATATCTCCAACTGTGCCTTCTGGTTCAGTCATTTCGCGATGGGCTTTATGATTTGTTGGTACCTTTAAGAAGTCATGGATTGTCCTACCTGATAATAAGTTTGCACTGTTTCCGGTTGGACATAAAACTTGAACAGCATGATCATTGTTGAAAAGAGTTCTAATTGAATATACAAGACATTTAATTAAAAATGATTTACCTGACCCAGCAGTTCCAGTGACAATAAGTCGAAGTTGCTCCACAGATGATGGCTCATTTTGGTATTGAATAAGAGAAGACAATACAAGATTGAATGCAAAGACTTGGTCATCATTTAACTGAAGAAGTGTTTCATAGGATATATCAGTGATATCTTGAAAAATGTCTCTGTTGAACTGTTCCAGCCATTTTACTCCGTATCCATCAGGGTATGGTCTATTTTCCTGACTACAATCATAGTGTGGTCCGCCATCATCAAATGTCAAATTTTCTTCAGTGTGAAAATATGGATGTGGCTGCAGAATTTCCATCCAAGGAGGCTGAGTGCTGTCCTCTTCATCAGAATTTGCCTGTTCGTCTTCTGAATTAATTTGAGCCGAATCATTAACATTGCGCTTAGCTCGTTCGACATCTGCTTTTACAAACTTTGGACAAATTTCAGTTGCAATAAATGATTGGAATACATCAGTCCATGTTGATTCACTATTTTTTATTTCAGCAAGGTTTCTCCAGCTGGGCCAGTGTAAAAGAAGCATTGATCGACAGTAGTCTTCATTCAAAGGTGAAGTAGCACGCATGGAGGTTCCGCTTATAACAGGAACCTTACCTTGGTTACAAATAAATTGGTACCAGGAGCATTTTTGATCTTCAGGTCTTGACAAGTACTTGTCTAAAGGCGTTGATTTTGTCAATGTATGACCTTTCCTTTCCAGAACTCTAGCACCTGTGAAACTTACATTTTGAAAATCATGACTACAACGATACAGAGGGAGACCCAAAAGCTCGTACGATGTTTCCATACTTGAAATGTCACGTTTGACTGTATTCATTAATAATTTTGTACAGACAGACTTGGTGGTTGCTCCTGTACTTTCATCAGAAGAGTATGTTAAATCATTAAAAAAGTCTACTAATGCACCAGTAGAGCTGTTACCTTTGCAAGCATAGCCAGTGATATATTTTTCAGTAGCAATAATTTCATCTACTGAAGGATTTTCAGGAGAACTTTTTGATAAAATAAGTGAAATGTCACCATTTGCTCGCCAGCCTTGTGTATGATATTTTGAATGTTGGACAAGTGTTGGATGATCCCGTTCAAGTTCAAGTCTCATAGAACCATTTTTATCCTTAACAATGGATGGTAAATTTCTCAGGACTTTTCCAGGATTCTTTTCTGATCCAAATTCCATTCTACAAAGTTTTTTGCCATTTCGTAGTTGAAGGCAATAATTTGAACATCGGTGGATGTTTATCCTATTTGTAAGAAGAAGGTGGTCCCCCAGAAGAGATTCCTGAGAATCACTAACATCCATAAGTAATTTAACTAATGGATTTTTATGCTCTGGTGGTGCTTGTGCGGTTCCTTCGGGTGGTGCCCATAAGTCTTTACGAGGATTACTTGTACTATCAGTACCACCTGGATGTGAAGCAGTCAGTCCAAATTTTGACTTTGCCCACTTAGACAATTCAGCTGCATACTGATCTTCACCAATGCCTCGCTGGTTTGCTTCATAAATCAGGTTATGAGGTTCACGGTCAGATCGCCAACAAAGCCCATGCCAATGAACCATTCCCCTTGATTTGGCAAATTCCTGTCGATACCAAAATGTATCTACTCCAAATGCATTACACATGACAGTGTTGAAGTAAGAAACAGTACGTAAATCAAAATACTGTGACACAATATGGGTATTTTGTTGCAAGACATTGAAAAGTATATTTCTATTGTTCAGATCTAAATCTTGACCAGAGGTTTGTAAAATATACTGATGAAGTAGTCTCTTCAATGGTTTGAAGTGGTATTCAGCACAACTGCCTGTTGTAAAAAAGGAAGGAAGACCTTTACCTTCATTGATCTTGTACTGAATAAGTGATTTTAATTCTTTATTTCTCTGTGCCCAATATTGGGATGTTCCTCTTAAACAAGCTCCAAAGTACAGTACTTTTTGTGCAATGGATGTATCTCCCTTTTCAAGTATTTCTTTCAATTCAGGCAATGATAAAGGGGCATCTCCAAGTTGTTGTTTAACAATGTATGCGCTTTGCTCAAGGGTGCGTTTTCGCATAATAATATTGTGAACTATAAATTTAAAGTATGAATGTTGAGCAAAACGCCCATCTTCGTACCACATAAGGTGTTCAGCCCACTGAGACATAGACTCACATGTTCTTGGTCGGTTTATATGAAAGTCCCCTAGCCCGTATGGAAAAAGAGATGGGAATGCAAGAGTAAAAAAGTACTTTGTGGTGAATTCTGAAAGTGGAATATTGCCTTGAGTTGGCCACGGAATACAAATATATTTACGGCTTTCAGTTACCTTTCCATGAGTATCCCCAATAACTTCTTTTACAACTTGTTCCACTTGATCTTTTATTTTCACTGGCTGTTCAGGGAGGACTATACAGGAATTTGATTCTCCTTCTATCTCGCCTGGATCAACTTGTTGGGGAGCAGGTCCTTCATCTTGTTGGTTTTGTTGTTGTGTTGTTTCAATTATATGTAATGAAAGTAAAGCATTTTCAGGTAAGAGATTTAGTCTTGCTTCACTTATGTTTATATCAGCATAGGCCGGATTATTAACTTTTAACCATTTTAAAGCTTTTTCAACTTTTGACCTACATACATTGAATTCTTTTGATGTATCATTGGAGCCTTTCTTCCGTACCCGTATGATTTTTATTTCATCTGGCAGCTTTGGAAGTATTTGTGCGGGTTCGTTTACATTCTGGAGAAAAGTAACGCAATGACCATTGGAGGCAATTCCACCGTGTTTCAACAAATGAATATTTATTGCTGGTGCAATTCTAGAAATCAGCTGTTGCTCTACAACTGACAACTTTTTCAGTTCCTGTGGAAGTGCTTGAGGATTCATGTTGTTTTCTGCTGAAAACATTTTAACGGTACTTTTGTCAGCATGACATCTCAGACATAAGTTTTCTTGTGACATCTTCATTTCAAGACGACGTTCATGGCAAACAACACAATGCTTGAAAGAGTATGACATTTGTTGCAGTTCAAAAGTTCTAATGCAGTCCATCACTTGATTGAAATGAGGATCATCTTTCACAAGTGGCGGTGCTGACGGTAATGTGTTTACATTTACCTGAAATTTCTTTTCAGCCATTTGTATTTTTCTGCGAATCATTTGCATTCTTATTTTTTTCTGTGCTTTGCTTTCATTACACATTGCAAAAGGAAAAGGCAGTCCAAGTTTTCTGCATTTTTGATATGCATCTGAATCAACTATGTTAAAATTGCTAAATTGGTCAGTTGTGTTTGTGTTTATGAATGTTGATTTACATAGAGAAATATTGGTAGCTTTTGCTTTGGTGTGATTTTGACTTATCTTACCTATTTGTGCATGTGTTTTACTTTTGTTCGAGGTGGGCAGCTTTTTATTACAATCTCTAGAATGTACGGAGGAATATTTTGTGAGTTGTTCTGAAAGTAAAATATTTTTGGGCTGTTTTCCAGCTTTCGCGCTAATGTTTGAGCTTTTTGTATTTTTCTGTGAGTTACCTCTATTTTGATCATTTACATTTGATTCTTGTCTGATTGCGAATATCAGTCAAGACTGTAAAGTGTGAATTTGCAAGTAAAAGTTCTACTGTTTCTGTTGCACTTTCGGTTTCATATACTTGTTGTGTATACCTTTGGCAAAATCTGTGCTGATCTGTATTGAAGTATACACCACGTAACCAAACAGAAATGTTAATTTGTAAAAGCCGACAAGCAGCCTGAATTTCGGCAGCAGTAGCCCAACCATTTTTGCAGATCATGTGATCATGATACTTATCCCTGTCACTTAATGTTGTATCATGTGACAGGGTGACAGAGTCTTCCCATTCATATCAGTTATCAAAAACATGACTGCATATAACATTTCTGTAGTGTGGACCCTTTGAAAAATCACCATGCTTAAATAAACTGATGGAATTAAAAAACAGTTTCCATCTCCAGGAACATGAAGTGATCTTTTTCTTGAATTACCCATATAAACAATTGAAGAGGGACCATCATATGTTTTTAGGTCAAAACTTTTATGAAAACATTTTATTTTCTTTGAAGATAAATCTATTTCATTATCACAAAGCAATCTTTTCTTAAAGTTTTTTCTATGACTATCAGAATATTTGCATGCTGGACTTCCTGTTTGTTTTGTTTGATTGTCAGACTGTTGACAAAATGAAGTGGCAGGAACTGTTTCTGATGTGTTTTTACCATAGCAATGGTCAGAAAATATCTGATTACAAAACTCAGTACTTTTAGTCTGCTTGCAATGTGCAGTATTATGTTGTGAAGTATTATGTTGGGATTTAGCAGGCTCATACTCATCGCTGTTGGTGCGAGTATGGTGAAAAGACCCAGCACACAGATTTTCGTCTGAAACATGAAAATCACAAGATCTGTTTTCATTGTTTATTTTTACTTGTATTTTGTCAGTGTCGATGATTTGTTTAAAGTAACAATGATCTTGAAAGGGACAATTTTTTCTCAGAGGCTGGCGTATTGAATCTTTATCCTGGATATCAACAAAATTGTTTGAACAATAATTATGCTCATTTAAAACATATTCTGGCGTAAGGGAACGTTTAAAAAAGTATGAATGATCACTTAAAATTACGCCTTGCATGTTGAAAAAGAGGTAATCACGCCAAAAATACCATAACACTAACTCTGTATTCTTTCCTGCAGACGAATTTTGACAGATCAATAGACGTTTGTTTATTTACATTGTTGAAAGCGTCCAGGAGCTAAAGATTAAAGCGGTAGTGACGTCATTACAGAAATAAATATAACGGATGGTTATTAAATTTTGTTTGCAGTAATTCTCTTGAATTTATTTTTAATGAATGCTTTGTTTTTTTACAAACTAAATATGTGCAAAATAAAAAAAATCTATGTGGACCTCTAATCTTTTAATCATTTTCAACCATTCCGTTGCATAACGCACATTCACCGCGGTGTTATTTTTGCCCACAATGCACCGGCATGGAGCTGCCCATTATCAACTTCCGAAAAGGCTTCACTTTTCAAAAGCTGATGGCATATGTTTGAAAAGAAGGTTGTTTTAGCTTGTTACTTACTGACATGCTTTATACGTGTTATACTCATTACCTATAGGGCGGAAACGCCCCGTCGGCTTCGCCGACGTGGCTTTCCCGCTAAAAACAAAATCTTATGTCACCGCCACCACCCTAATCACAACAAGGTTTCGAATCAGGTCTGAGAAAAATATTGATTGAAAAGATTGATTTATAATTAAATAGAACATTAAAGAAATTATAAATAATTTTCCGTTTATATGTTTTTGCTTGGACTTAAGCGACC
Source organism: Saxidomus purpurata (assembly GCA_022818135.1). Classification (NCBI taxonomy): domain Eukaryota; kingdom Metazoa; phylum Mollusca; class Bivalvia; order Venerida; family Veneridae; genus Saxidomus; species Saxidomus purpurata. The sequence continues at coordinate 6,074,694 of JAFMSR010000011.1, forward strand.
GCATCGTCCACAAACATGTCTGGCGTTAATAATTTCATCCTATGTCACCGCCACCACCCTAATCGTAACAAGGTTTCGAATTGAGATAGGTACACATATACATGTGTATTGTTTCATCTCATGCATGTTTTTATCGACTGGTTTGTATAAATTTACAGTCTATAGTCAATACGATAGGACAAGTAGACGGAGTTTCGGACATTGAAGTAGCTCCTGTCGGCTTTTTCTATAGTCTTCATCTTTTTTTACTTTAAAAAGACCGAGAAAATTCAGGATTGATGGTCTTCACTTCGATCGAGTAACTGGTATTCAGATTATAAGAAATAACGCATTACCTGTATATTTGTTTGCAGTTTATATGCCATCAGTAAATTACACGATACAAGAATTTATTGAACAGATAGATGTATTGCAAAGTTTATATGATACATATAGTAAGTCAGGCATTCTTCTTATGGGTGGTGACTTTAATGTTGACCTCATGCAAAACCAAGGTGAAAGGTCACAGATTTTTCAGAATTTTCTAATCTATAATGGAGTTACTGTAGCAAAAGCTTCTGGGAGTAAGTTCACTTTTCGACCAACTCAAAAGACATTAGATTATGTTATCATAGACTGCAATCAAAAGGACATAATCTGTTCAAATAAGGTTTTCGATAATGACCTCTGTCTTGTGTCTGATCATTTACCCATTTTAACAGTTTTCTGCATTCCGTTCATTACATATGAATGTTTTCATAAACCAAAAGTTGCGTGGAATAAATGTTCTGAAAATAATTTTTTAGCGTATAAGCAAAAATTATCGGACATGTTAATGGAATTTGATGTTAATTCCTTACATAAACGTTGTATTGAAGAAAATGAAATAGACCTTTTTGTACAATCATATAGTTCAGTGCATATTACACGCAGCGGCTGACACATTACCTAATTGTGCTTTCAATAAACACTCGAAGCCGTACTAGACAAATAAAGTAAAAACTGCTCATTTTATCCAACGTAATAAACGTAGAGATTGGATTTTAGCAGGTAAACCTCGCGAAACATTCAGATCTTACAAAAGTGCAAAACGTCAATTTATTAATGCACAAAAAGAGGCTATTTGTAACTTTGAATCTAAGTTCTATGAAGAGTTAAATACTGCCGCAGAGTGTGATATGCGACTATGTTGGCAGTTAGTCAATAAAAAGAAAAATAGGAAGTCGAGTGTTATCACCGAGATTGTCGATGAAGAAAAACAGAATGTCTATAGAACGCCTTCCGGTATAGCAGTGCATTCAAAGACTATTATTCTGAAGTTTTCTTTCCTAGAAATGATACCGAATTTAATAATTGCCATAAAGACTATGTAGATCAAAGAATAAGAACATTTCTACGTGAGACTTTCAAAAATAATATAGGTAACGATGTCCTTAATGCACCTGTCTCACTTGATCATTTGATATTGTATGTCAAGAATCTTAAGAAGCGCAAAGCGCCTGGATTTGATGGTATAGTTCACGAACATATCATTTATGGAGGTCACACTCTGTTAGAATATCTCAAGTCAATGTTCGATCTTATGATTCAGTATACATATGTTCCACTTCAGTGCAAGCTAGGAGTTATCATACCAATTCTTAAAGAGGGCAAATTGAAGTCTAAAACTAGCAGTTACAGGCCTATAACACTTTTACCCGTGATTTATAAATTATTTGAAAACGTTTCGCACAACAAATTGCAAAGTTGGTGCACGTATAATGATGTAGAATTCCCAAGTATGCAACAAAATGGATATCAGAAAATTCTTGGCTCAATTACAGCCTCATTTAATTTACAAGAAACTGTAGCTTATTATCTAGAAAATAATTCTAAGGTGTTTTCTCTCTTTCTGGACACAAAAACGGCTTTTGACTGTGTCTGGCACAATGGTTTCTTCTTTAAGAAGTTAAACTTAGGTATTGATCAAAAGTTTATCAAAACAGTATATAATAGATATTACAACATAAAAAGTTGTGTTTTAGTCAATGGTGTTCAGTCAGACAGCTTCCCTGTTTTACAAGGGGTGAGACAAGGGGGTACGCAATCAACATGGCTGTATCTCCTCTACATAAACGAACTTCTTAATAAATTGCAGTCCAGTAACTTAGGTTGTGCTGTTGGTCATCTCCCCTGTGGAAACCCTAAACTTGCAGACGATCTTACACTGTTATGTCCAAATCTCGGCAGTTTAGAAAAATGTATTAACATTGCCAGAGAGTATGCGTCACTATGGAGATACAAGCTTAACGAATCAAAATAGCCATAGTGCGACATCACACAAATTTACAGTATGATACAAACTGGTCACAAAGGATAGAGTGTGATAGCGATTTTGAGCGATTTAAGACAATTCACTTGCGCGCGACCACATCTAAGCTGTATAACCTTGCAAACACTAAACTATTTACGCAACATATACTCTGTGCAGTTAAACTACTAACATTTACTTGCAGGAACGAGATCTCCACTTGTAAACTTTGTAAAGAAACAAATACAGATATCATAAAACACTTAGTAGCATTTTTATCAACGCAGAAATATATTCTTATCGTGTATCGAGAACAGATATGGCTACTTAATGTCTTTACATTTCCACCGCAGTAGTATTGAACATTTTGTTCGGTGCTTACTAGATCCCGATACGTTATTATCTCAACATAACGATGTTGAAGAATCCAGGCGCTATATAAAGCTTACTTGTCAATATATCTATGACATCAAACAAGCGTATGAAAAACTACCTTAATTCAGTCATACAGTCAAGCGGTTGTTTCTCAGCTTATTTTCTTAGTCCGCCTTATGTTTCGTTTTTCGGCAAGACGGATAACAGGATTACGTTTTTTATTTTTCAATGTAAACTTTTTCTCCTATAAATTTCTTTAAACCTGTAAGATATTTAATGTGAGAAATGTTATAATTTGGCTGTTAAGTAATAACAAAAATATTTACATGTATATGTTTGAACATATTTGTAAAAACATGCATTACTAAATACATTCATTTCCTTATGTTGAGAGGAGTTAAATTATTATGACTTTATTCTGTAATAATAGACTACAAGTAAGATGTTTTGTATTATATTCTATGTATAATTATGGACGTTCTATTGTTGAAAATTTTAAACATATAAATTATCAAATTGCTCATTCTGCACTTTATATTGTGTACAGTTGTGTAATTATCCATGCATGTATATTATGTTCTTTCCTTTTATGATTTTCGTTCGTTCTACTTGTTTATCTAATTACATTTTCTGTTTATATTTATGTCAATCACTGTAAAGTGGAAATAAAGGGTATATACAGGTTCTAAATCTGACGTCTTCTGCATACTGTCGCAGTCGACTCTCGTTTTTTGGGACCAAAGAAAATAAGTCGAGATAACGAAAAATTGTCGCAAACAAACAATTAATTAATTTCGGGTCATTAACCGAATCACTGAGTGAATAGCCGCGCGTTGTGTTTTTCGCACCTCTCACAACAGACGACAATCGCGTGCAGCGTTTCGCACCTTGTTTGGCAGGTGATAAATGTCAAATCGAGATATCGGATGTCAAAATAGAGGAAATTTCATAGTTGGGGATCAAAAATTTAGTCGAGATAACGAAAAAATTCGAGATAAACAAATCGAGATATCCGTAGTTGATTTATAAAGAATAAGAAGGGAAAAAATCGGGACCGAGAAAATCCAGTTGAGATATCGAATATCGAGATAACGGATGTGGACTGTATATAGCTTTGTATGATATATTGAATGGTGGCCCGGAATTCCAACTGTCACTACTAATGCCATTTTACACATTACCGTCAAACTGAAAAATGTCTGTAGTAGTTACGTTAGTTTTCATAAATTCGGCTTATAAGAATCGAAATGATCTATGGCTTGGATTGCTGTATCGAAATAAAAGCTGCTCGCTCTCAGTTACCGTTGAAAAAAAATAATTAATTGACATACTTATTCATAACTATACAACTAAAGGCTAAAATAAAAATATAAGCAAACATCTAGGTAGGAATTTGCAGAAATGAAATTGAAAATGTTACACGGCACCGCTACACTATATGACCAGCGACGCGGGAAAATGGGCCTTCGGACAAAATACTTGGAAACTAGCTTTCTTGCATATTTAAACAAACAATATTTTAAGATCAATATTGGAAAATTTCAGTTACCTACGTCCAGCACATGCAAAACTACAACATTTTGAAAAAGTATACCTAATGCGTCATTGTTCACTCTAAAAATGACGTCACATACCACAATTTGACGTCAAAACTCACTTCAATTAACATGGGCAGTAAATATTCCGGTAATCATTTCCTGACAGCATCATTTAATTGTGGTAGCAACATCATGTACTCTTTCAATATATACGGTATCATATCTGCACCCCGAGTATTCGACTACTTCGAACGCAGATGGGTACTACTGACGACAGATGTATATACATGAACGTCCTGACATGTAAGCTGGAAAATACCTAATATCTTCTCATTTTTTACTCATTTTCACAATGTTTTCGTTCAATAAGAGTTTCAATATATTTGTACTAGGCAATGCTCAATTGTTTGCTGAAAAATGACCGACGTGTTGTTACGATTGCGGAAATCAGACCAGAAATTGCAATTTTTCTGATTTTTAACAGAATTTTTAAAAATCTAATAATCGAAAGAGTCCAAAACTGCATAAATCGTAAAGATACACCTTTTTTGTAGCAGAAAATCATATTTTCGTTTCGCTATCACTGATACAGCAGCTGCAATTGACACTTAAATAAGCATGGGGTTCTCTTTGAGGGTACTTATGACGACAGATGAAAATATTATAGGATACGTATGAACGCAGACGGTGGATACGTAAAACGCCATAGAAACTGCAGAAACATAAGACTTATAATGGGAATACTGTTGATAACTTTAGTTTTTGTCTTAAACTGAAAAACTATGTAATAAAAGTAAATTATAAGTCAAGCTAAATAGAAAACTTCAGTATCATTATGGTTTTTGTAAAATTATCTTTTATCAATGAGGTACCGGGCTTTTAACTTTTTGTTACAAAATCATATTACAAATAGTGGCATTACTCCGCAAAAATATATGTGACTTGCTGCATTCGTATGTACTACCATGAGAAACAAGTATGGCAAGTGTTAAGTTGATACGTTTGTCGGTTTTGAAGTTGTTATTATTATTATTAACACGTCTTTGATCAACGCAAAAGCTGGGGCGAGTACAACAACCCTCCTCATTCTTCGAACAGTCGGGCTAAAATTGTAATTACAATTGTATGTGATATTTTACATTGGCGTTCAATGAACATGTTTGTTCCAGTGGATTATTTGTAGTAACATTGTCTCTTGGTCGTTGGCTAGTTACCAGTGTTTGGGAAACTTGACGACTTCGTTGCAGGAGACTTGAGACCCCATTATCAATTCATTCTCTAAACTAGAGATTATCTTTCACGAGAAAAACATGTCTCCTATTATTCAGCATTATTCAGTAGAATTGAAAATGCATACCACTAAACTGTAATAATCCGATGATATACACAAGTTCAGGCTTCGCACCAATCACTTCTGTGTAGTTTTGTAGTTTTCTGACCAGTGATATAGGATTAGTAGCACAAGCATATTAGAATATGAGACATCAAAAGACATAGTTCCGCAAAATTCATTGAGCTGTAACATGCTGACGAAATGTACAACTACGCTTGACAATGATCACTCATGTGACTTTTGGTACGTTTAGGAGAATAAGTATAGACATTATGAAATATGACGCACCAGGGCTACAACTTCCCTGGAAATCGATGAATCGGAACATGCCGGCGACAATTGTGTTCTAATAGGTTTGGTGGAAATATTGCCAATGGTAGAGAAGTAGCAAAACCATCATTAAATTTGAAGCATCAATGGCCATACAATGTAAATCCCCTGAAAATTCCTGAACCGGATGCGCCAGCGATATGCATAACTAAGCTTGGCACTGCTCAATTATCTTAGGTTAAGTGAAAATCTGCCGGATGTTATTAGAGAATTAGCCATAGCATCATAAAATTATATATATCAAGGGCGGTTATTCCACTGAAAATCATTGAACCGGAACATGCCGATAATATGCACAACTACGCTTATGTGAAGTTTTGGACTTAATCCCCCACGTAGTATCAGTTAAGCTGCGTGCACATACTTAATGACAAAAACGGTGACAGGCATTTATAACTAATAAATATGTCTCTCACGGAGGTGGGATTTACAATTATTATCAGTATATATATGCTAGATCCTTCTACATAGACTAACCAACTGCCATACTGAATGTAATAAGTTTAAAACCAATATTTATCCTGATGAGAAAACACCTATTTACGCTTACTACTTGTTACACATCTGCCGTTATACGTATCCTCATTTCATAATAATCTGCGTTCGTACGTATCTCCTTCGGTCGTCAGACGTATCCGTTTATCTTCACCCACCTCTATAAATTTGCTTATATCAAAACGATACCACTAATTCCAAAGTCTAGGGCTGTTTGTATTGATACCTTATACATTTGTCTGTATACGTGTCTAAGGTCATTGAAATATATTGTCATTATAGGCAAATAAATGTCATATTTGACAACATTACTGTAGTTTTTTCAACATTTTAGGGAAATTCTTTAATTAAAAGGTGTCAGTTTATCATAAAACTTCATACATGCTTAGTTTAAACATATTACTACCTATATCAAGCAAAAGCTCGGACCTAAAAAGAGAAATAATAAAAATATCGGGGTTATTCCAGCGTGCCTGTCATGACGTGCATGTATATACATCTGTCGTCAGTAGTACCCATCTGCGTTTGAAGTAGTCGAATACCCGGGGTGATCTGGTGAACTATTTCATGTCTTTTTCCCACGATATGCCTTTTTTCATAGGGTAAAGCCAAAATAAAAAAAGAATCATTTCAAATCGCTGTTGCCATAGTAATGGTCTTAGAGGATTGTGAAGCAAATAGTATTATTCTGTTGAGGAAAATACAGTGGCTATGAGTATTTATCATTGGTTTTGCATTTAAAGAGGGTGACAAAAATGTAAATTTAATGGGTTTTTTTTATCAATTATTGTTGAATATTGTAACAAATGTCCGAAGTGCATTTTCACGCGTCGACTGTCAATTATGTTTATGTTGAAATTTCAAAAGCGTTTGAATTTGGAAGCGTATTTTTTGAAATTTAGAGATATACGTGACAAGAATTTATACTGGAGCCTTTTTATATGACCATATGTTCTAAAATACGTTATTTACATACAGTTTGAAGAACTTTATATTTTTACCAAAATCTGAGAGCGAGCAGCTTTAAAGCATTTCGGTCGGTAATATGCCTGCAAAATAATAAACTCGGGCTTCGCTCTCGCCAATTTTTCCGCCTGACACATCACCTCCGGGGAATGCTCCAATTTCGATAATTGAAAGCACTCCACATCATAAATTATTTCTTAAATAATCCGTTGCATTCTTTTTCAAATCATTTGGTTATTTCAGAATGTATTTCTTAAACAATATTTAATCTGAATATTTACTATGTTTAATCAGCATTAAATAATGTTTGTAGTTCTCTTTTTGCATATTTATTAATCAAATGTTGTTCAATACCATATGCTTTAAGTATTCAAACACCAGTGATCGGCGATAATAAAATCACAGTACTGCAGGAAAATTTGATGTAGTTAACCATGATTGTTTAATGTGAATAACGGAAAGCGGTAAATAATAAAAGGAATACTTTAACACTCGGTTGATAGCGATTCATTTCTTTACTCGATGGTTGCGTTGTGTTTAATCACCTATATCGAACGCCTGTTATAATATTCCATTTATATTCGTCATTTTTTCTTCAAAATTTTACCTTTTTATGCACAATATTCTGGACATTATAACAATATTGTGTATTAAATAAGCCATTTAAAACGTAAGGGTTAAGGTGAGAAGTTATAACGAAAGTATGTCGGAGTGGAAGGTATATTTTGTCGTACACTTTAAGATCTATGCTGCCTTCCATCTACAGTCGAACTTGCCCATGCGACCACGTGTATAAAGCGACCTTTGTCTTAAACGACCGCCTTTGAATCCCCCCGAGCTTTTTTACACTGTTTTGTTATTGCATTAAGCGACTTTTGTCTAACGCGACCAGCGACCAGTAATAAGCGACCAATAATCGGTCGTTTGTTCGTATTAGACGACCATTTATGTGCAAACAGATCATTTCTATGGACTTGAAATTTCAAAAAAATATAGTCATAATTGACATAAAATCACCATGTCTTTTGAAGAATGTTTCAAAATATTTTACTATCATTATTTTTACAGGAATATTGTTCATTTGTAAAACAGAAAGAGCTTTACGACAAAATTGAAAATCTAGGCACCACACATGGTCTGATCAAGCATATCAAGGAATCACTTCAGAAATGGAAAAGGAAGGAGATTAATGTTGCAATAACTGGAAACTCGGGTGCTGGCAAATCGAGTCTGATAAATGCTCTAAGAAAAATTAAACCTAATGAAAACGGTGCAGCCAAGGTAGATGTTGTCGAAACAACTGCAAAAGATCAGAAATACACGTACACAGAAAATAAATATGTCGCTCTTTGGGATTTACCTGGAGTTGGAACGCAGACATGTGCTAGAGACAAGTATTTAAATGATATGGACTTCTCGCGGTTTGATATAGTAATTATAGTTACTTGTACACGCTTCCTCGAAAATGATATATGGTTGGCGAGGGAAATGTCTACCTTAGGAAAACATGTACTGTTTGTGAGAACAAAAATTGATATAGATATGATGAATGCAAAAAGAGATTACCCAGATGATTTTGAGGAACAGAAAAACACATCAAAGATAAGAGGTGACATGACAAAGAATGTGAGTAAAGTGGGATTAACGCAAACGAAGACCGAGATATATTTGGTGAGCTCAGCGGAAACAGATTCATACGATTTCAAACTACTTAATGAAAAGCTAAAAGGGCTTCTGAATATGAGAGCGAATGCTATTCCTGCATTGCTGAAGCAATATGTTCAATCGAAAATTAAAAATAAACAGAAGTTAACCAAGAATGACTTCAATTGGCACAAATTTGTGTCATTAATTTATGGGTTTCTTCCTGTACCAAACCTTGAAACAGGACTTGGTAATTTAAATGTATCTTCCATTCATGAAAGTTGCCTAGAAAAGTTCTGTCTTGATACAAAATCGCTAGATAGAATATCTGAGGAATTGGGTGAGTGGAAGGAATCGATACAGAAAAATCTGAAGTCCTACAGGATGATAAACAGACCGTCAGGAGAAACACTGCTGGAAGCCACAGAGGAGGAAGAATACCCAACAACAGTTGGGAAGTTTTCGAAATACATGATCCCAGTTTTTGGCTTTTTTTATTCTGCCCACAAAAGTGTATGGACCTTGGATAAATGTTTGGAAAAAATTTGTGATGTGGCGGCGGAAGACGAACTCGGACTTGTTACAAAGATACTACACAAACTGGAGAGAGACTTGTACTTTGAAATTTGATTGAAAGATGGATCAACTTAAAACATCTATAATTAGCTTTACAGAATACTAATGGGGCCTATTGTCATTATTTGTGCGCAAACACTTTATTGCCATTTATCGCTGTTAAATATTTTCATTTTAGTATCATTGGGATATATTTTTGACGTGAAACTAGAATAACTGCTAGAACGTATCACATATTTCGTTATGTAAGACTCGGACAAGTTTTGTAATAGTAACAAAAATAATTTTAAAAAAATAAACAATTGTGCTGTGCTGAGCGAGTCATATCAGCGCATACATAAAATAGATAGAAAAACCGGTGCAAATAGCTTGCACTTGCTATTGTTATCGATAAAATGATGTGTAAAAAGGAATGAGCATGTGGGATGGGTTATTCTTGTTTTGGACATAGTCGCTATCGGTTTTATGCAGGTTATGTCACCTGAAATATTTTTCGGGATGAAAGGTACCCTTATAGATAGCATCTCCGCATCGTGATAAGCCAGTTCGGAGGAGAGAAATAGTGGCAGACTTGAAGCATTATTTTGAAACCAAGGTCGACGACTTGAAGAGAAACATTCACACTGACTCGGAGTGGATAGCTGAAACAAAACACGAAAAACTGCCATAGTTCTGTTTCATTGAAAAGCTTATCAAACCAAAACATTATCAATTTAATTGTGACATTGATGACAGAAACGACAAGGCTATTTATCTCAGACAAACACGTGTGTAAAAACCACGAGTATATTAAGGAAGCTTTAGATCTCATAAAACACAGAAACAAATTAATAAGAACCGCTGATAATTCTTCTTGTGGTTGGTCTACAATAAAATAATATGAGAAATTGGATGTCGCTAGGAATTCAGATGATGACAATCGTATTCGTAAAGCCGAGGACAGGGCCATATTTCTCTGCCGCCATCTTTTTCTGTTCAAAATAACAAGTCTTTCTTAAATAACTGTGAATTTGTAGAAAAAGCTATTAAATATTTATTACATAAGCAGTGTGCTTACGAGGTGCCCTTTGTACCTCATAATGCTAATCCATTGCCTTAATTACAAATGTCACGGGGAAGAAACGCTTGAAATTAGATTTAAGTGTTTTGAACACCTATGTCAAAAGAGAAATCGTATAATGTATGACTGCAAGGTCGCCAAGAAATTATACATTCCTCAAGGTTATATGAACAAATTTGACCTTTCAAGTGGTTATCATCATTATATCAATCACACCTATTCATCATACCTTTTTGGGGTTTATCTGGATTCTGAACAAAAAGCTTCTTTTCTTCGTGTTTTCAGTCTTACGTTTCGGTTTGTCATGGGCTCCATTTACATTTTACAAAACTATTGACAGGTTAAATATTGGCGTTCGATATGTCTGAGAATAATTCTACATTAAGACGATGGTTGGAAAATAACAAATTTTTCTAACTTACTTTGAAAGCGTTATACGTAAGTACAAGCTGGGTTCCTTATAAATTTGGAAACATCAATGTTTGTACCAGTTCAAATTTTAGAAGAGCTGGATTATATATGGAATCTTGAAGACATGGTACTAAAAATTCCTAAGCGACTTCTTGTCTTGTATTTAATCCATTAAAAGCCGCTAGAACGGGCGACTGCTAGAATCAGGGAAAATTACGTATGTCATTCAGTAAAAAAGTTGTTTCGATTAAGCGGCTTTAATGGTCAAATAAATATATATAGCAAACAGGGCATGGACTGAGTTTCATCAAAAATAAAGTTACGTAGATAATAAAAATAACAGATTTCTTAAAACATTTATTAATTGCGCTGTAGTGCTCTTTTTCGTTTCAGTATTTTTCCTATCGTTTTTAACTATATTTTAGATGTGAATTAGCGACTGACTTTTGCTTTTTACAATGTAAATATGTCTTGAATGATTGTAATGTAATTTGATATATTCACTGTAATAGTCTCTTATAATTCAGAATTGAATGGTCGTGTACTAATATTTTATCTGTCATGGTTTTATTGAAATGTTGTGATATTGTACATGAATGAGACTTAAATAAAGAGATATGTAGATAAAGAGTTACTAGCGATACATTACGCATTACTCAGCTTCATTTACAAACTGAGGAAAACACAAGTTGACTGGTATACGGACAGTAAAAGTTTTATCAATATTATTGAATAGGGAAGCTTATAATAATACTTACATAAGTGAAGGATAGACATTTATGGGTTATGCCCCTGAGTGCATCACCCAGTATGGTGGCAACCTAATCAATCATAAAAATCTAGCTTTACCTGTCATTCACGGGTTAAAATTTACTGAGCAGTTCAGAAATTCTGTTGTACAAAAATATATATATACCAGTACGGTTTTGTAGTTATACACGTCTATCATTCAGTTTTCCTCTTCTTTTTGTTTTGATTATGGTAGTATTGATAGTTTGTCAATTTATTGATAATGGAACAGTACCAGTGGTAACATTTTCTAATCTACATACATTGTAGTTAATATACATGTCTGTCCGTTTGTCTGTACGTTTGACTGAAGGTCAATGATCCTATTGCAGTATGTTCAGCTTTTATCTTTATTTCACAATGAGAATTAATTATTCTCTCAGCATCAACTTTTCTCACCAAAAAGAAAAGAATCTGCATTAAAGCTAAAAAATATGGTTTGAATGCCAAACACGTTTTTGTTCTCAGGTAATGTTATAGGGCTCTCTTGCTTTGTTCATGCATGCGGCATAATCCACTAGATGCTTTTTAAGCAGCTAACTTGTTGTATGTGCGCTTATAGTAGCATTTCTTTGAATATAAAGAAAGTTCAGAGGTACAAACATAAAGAAGCAGACATATAGTAGGACGATAGATTATGATGATTACGGGGTGTCAAGAGAATATTTCGAGTTCATTGATTATTTTGATTATTATTTGGCCCGCACAGTGTTAACAGGTTAGCAAATGATTACAATAATAAGCTTCCATGCTTCAATTCATTGTCTTTTATTCCTTCATCTGAAACAGTTGTCGTTTTCTCCGTTAACTGGAATGCATAGAACAACAGGATCGTTCCACCAATATTTTTTATCTAAATCATCTACTCTCGTCTAAAGCGAGTGGCACAGTAGTTGCCCCTTTTTGGTCTTTTAGTCCGTCTCGCCAAGTCTTCGAATATGAAACCTTTATTAAGGACGTAATTTTGTTTAACAATCCTTAATAAGTTTATGTCCAGAGCAGAAATAATGAGTCTAATTTTGGGTCTTCTAAATTTACAAGCAAACATTACCTGTAGTTAAAATTGAGTGTAGGTAAGCGAATGGACACTAATATTTTATTTTATTTTTCACATGCGTGTTTTGTTAAATAGACATATTTTGTTTATGTACACTATAAACTACTTATTATCATCATATTTTGATGTCTTATTCAGTTATTTCTTTTTCTTGAAAAAGCAATATATTTTGATGTTTGATATATAAGACATGTATGAGCTGATGCCAAGTAACCAGATACTTTTCTCAGAAGTGAAGGATGCCGTTATATCTACCAAAGAGCAGTAGATACATTGCGTAATTATAAACATTCCTTCGAAAATAAAATCAATTTGATGTTGCAATTTCAATTTTCTAACTTTCAAGTTTGCTTTATATCTAGTGTCTCTAATTCAAATCACACAATATAAGCCATACGGAAAATCGAAAGTAAATTTAGCATTTTATTCGGTCAGCTGCATGCATTTATTTGCTTGCTTGGAAAAGCTATACACAGATAGTTGGTGAAAGTTATGTTTGGAAGATTGTATTAGGAAAGTTTCTCGACCAGTTAAGAAAATATTTCCTATTTCACCTGTAATCTTTAACTGTTGATACGTCAGTTTGCTTCTGAGAATCGTTCTTTGGGAAATTGAAGAATTGTATATTTGCGTGTATTGAGTTATGTTATATTCTTAAGAATAATTGAAGCTTTAGATGTTGTGATATAGAATTTGTTTTATTTTTACTGTTCACATTTCATTGAAAAGAGTGTTAAAAACTGACGTTTATGGAGATGGACAACACGTGCGTATAGCCAAAACAGGAAATAATTCCTGTCTAGTGAGTGAAACTTTTATTACGAAATTTGCAATTTGCCAGAAAGGAGATGTTAGCTGCTTTAGATATAGACGTTGATAAATCATAAATTACTTTCTTATCGTTCTGGCGCAGCTACGACAAGTGCTAATTTGAAAACTTGCGATAGACTATGGAAGAGACACGAACGCTGGAAAAGTATTCCAGCTAAAGAGGTTACGTTCAAGATTCAGTTAAGGATTGCTTATCTGTTGCCTTGAATGTAGACTTATAATTAGGGAATATATGGCGTCTTATAAGCTTACATGTTCATGTATTATATATTATTTGTTTTTTTGACGTGGTATATAGGGATATGTTACCCGCCTAGATTAATATTAACCTTCCCTTTCTTAAATTTTGCCCGTTAATATCAATATCTATTTACGTGTAACTGACCATTCAAACGGCTGGACATTTCATGGAAGGGTTATAAAGTGTTATAATAAGCATATGTTCAGTGAAGTGACTTTTGTATATTCATACAATTTCATTCATAATTATTTTTTCATGCTTTAAAACACTTTAATAACTTACTAGCCAATGCAAATCGATATCATGTTTACCTACATACATGAAATATAGATATTTAATAATAACATCACCACAGTACATGTATACATAGGATAGAATTATAGATCATTGAAAGTTCATTGAATTTTTATTCTGTCTAACTTTATTAAACAGGTTATGGGTTCTATTGTACATTAGAGAAGATATTGATAACTTAAAACAGAACTAATACACCAAACCATTTCGAGGGTTGCCGCAAAACTGCAGTAACTTGTATGAAATAAAGAAGGAGTTACAACAGTTTTGCCGCCAACCCTAGGTTTAGGGCCAGGTTATAACTACAAATGTTTTGTTGCAAAATGGTAAAATGATACTTCTACATACTAGGTTAAGGTTATTCTACTTTTGTGTGTTAAATGTATTGATAATTTGATATATCTTAATTAAGTGTTATAATGGACTATTTATTGTGAGATAATTGTTTTAGCTCGGCAGGAATGATTGTCCAAGTGGGGCGAAGTTACTAGTTGGTTTACTCTCGACAAAACAGTAAAGTAAACTATGACATAAATAAGGGAAGGGTGTCAACGAAATATCAACTGCAATTACATGCGAATGCATTGACTTTTTAGGTAGGATTGGCGTTTCAATACTTGTCTGTTCTTCTGATGCTCACTGAGCTTTTGACAATGCGCATTCCAATATTGCTATTTTGAAAATGCACAAAACTTACTTCGATAAGTTAATTGATATGTCAATCGAGAAGTTTATACATGTATTCTTCTCCTGGTAAGCTATATTTTTCTCAGGAAGCTAAAAGTGCCATGTCTTTTCAATT
Source organism: Saxidomus purpurata (assembly GCA_022818135.1). NCBI lineage: Eukaryota > Metazoa > Mollusca > Bivalvia > Venerida > Veneridae > Saxidomus > Saxidomus purpurata. The sequence goes on from JAFMSR010000011.1 coordinate 6,089,705, forward strand.
AATTTACATGACAAGGGAATGCTGTGAGCTGAAAAACAGGTCATACTTGGTGGAATTTGGATTCTATAAGCAAAATGTTTCACTAACGTTCTCGCGAGCACTTCACTTGGACGTGAAACGGCTTCAATAACTATTTTGTTTAGAAAGATACAAGCCAGAAATAATTATTCGACGATAGGCAAATAACTTGTTCACATCTTGTGTGTGGTCATTTGATTCAAAACACGTAAAAAAATCATTTACCTTGAGTAGAAGAATCAGCCCCAACTAAAAGTTGACATTTTTGTAACCAGCTAACATTTGACTTGATTAAAGTAAACCAGAAACCACTTTACGATCTACCCCCTGGCTTTTTAAATGACGAAAGAAAAGAAGATTCGCATATGCGTTCTCCATTTCTGGAAATATTTGTATCATCTATTTTCCATTGTTTATCCTTTGATATCAAATTAAAGGTACTAGTACATAAAACCTTCTTTTTTTCATATTTCACATATGTATTATGCGTAAAAACTTCTTAGTACATTTTCTAACAAAATCAATAGATATGCACTGGGTAAATTATTAGAAAAGGCTAGGAAAGATGGAGGGGGAGAGGCAGAGAGAGGGAGATGTATAGGAGTGCATGCGCACTGTCTTTTTTATATTTTAGTACTGTATTAGAAGTTCAGAAGTTACTATTTTTATACACGTGTGTTGCTTTGTTTTTCTTGAGTGCGTCTTAGTCTTTCCTAAACTTTAAGAAGTAGTATAATTAGATATGTTGTATTTACACTAACAAATTAGAGAGTTAATAATATTTTTTTTTTTGTTACCATTATTGTCAGTATTATTGTCAGTTTATCCTACACTAATTACTCGAAAGGACAAATTTAATACACAGGATCTCTTTGAATTTACTGATTTAGTAAAAATAATTTATTGATAGTATAATGATAGAACCATATTCTATTCACTCTTTCGTATTAGAGTCGGTTTTTTGTCAGAAAACCTTTCTAATGTTTGCATTATTATTGAAAGAAACTGCGCTATTTTTGTAATATGTATTTATCGATTTAAAAAGCCAAACTGGGAATGCTTTTGGTACAAATAAAGGTCATTTCTATCAGTATGACATTGAGAGCTTCTTGTAAATGTGATCCTGAAACTTAAATCTTGATATAATAACCTTGAAAAAGTTGTTTATTTCTGACTAGAATTGTTGACTAATATTGCATTCCCAGAAAAGTGTATGATCGATCGATTACACATACAACAAATAATACAATGCAGATGTTTGAATATCACATGTATATAATTGCTTCCTTGGTTGTTTGGGATTATTTTCATTAAATCTTAGATAGAAATATATGTATTCTTAATTTTTAGTCTATTGTACAAATCAAGGTGGATTTGTATATTGATTCCCAGTCAAAATACTTAAACTCATTACAATGTCTCCCCTTTCCTATAATGAGAAAAAAGACATGTTGTTTTAGGCAAGGTTGTTCGACCGTCCGTCCGTCCGTCCGTCCGTCTGTGTGCTGTCCATCACACATTTTTATCAAAATGGCCTATGTTGAAATTTTGAAAATACAAACCCCTTTTCAAAACCAAAATGGCCTATGTTGAAATTTTGAAAATACAAACCCCTTTTCATAGCCAAAAGTAGCCAGAATCTGCCGCTCCTCATGAGTCAGCATGTGAAAATGTGCACCTGGGTCTTTTTATGCGAATTCATCTAGTATTGCTTGACCTAATGAAAATTGACGATTTCAACTTGTGCCGCGCGAAATTCGTGCACCCATGAAACCAAATTAGAATATTAATCAGCATGTGAAGTTGTGCACCTTGGGTTTGTTTGCGGAACCATCCAGTAAGGACAGAGTTGTGACCATTGACTTTCAGCAAATTTGCAATTTCCAACCTGTGTCACATGTAGCCAAAAAAGGTATTTGTATTTGCGCCATGAAAATATACAGGAATGCCGCTGAGATATCACGATCCCTGAAATTGGTTCAGCCAAAAAGATCTGCATGACCCTGTCATTGTGTGCAACTCTTTTAAATTGTCATTTAAACATAACGGGCTCGGGCACTAACCATCCCTCGGGATTCTGCAGATGTTTTAACATGAAAAAACGTGCGTTAACCCTACAAAAATGGCCGAAATACGGTTGACAAGCTATGTAGTTGAAAGGTGAGGAAGTAGGTCATCCATAGTTGTAGGTCATTATGTATACGAAGATTTGCTACAACCCCTTGTAAACTTGAAAATACTGTGTCCAGCAAACTGTTTTTACCGAAGTCAGCGCATATACAAAATCTGTTTAAGTCACAGAGTCACAACATTTCCGTATACTTACATGCAGTTCTAGTCATGATGATTATTTCAGCAAAGTTTTATTGTAACTTAATTAAAGGTGTTGGAAAACTTTTGACAAAAACAGAAATAATGATGCAAGGTCCCTAACTAAACTAATGGGTAAAAACCATAATAATACCAAAAAGAAAACATGAATGCATAGAAAATGTTCAGATCGAAATATACGTCACCGAGTGCAACTGTTTTGGCGGGAACGAGGCTCTGCTGTCTTATATTTTACCACTGAACTTTTTTTAGGAATTTTGTAAATTAGTTTGAAAAACTGCACAGTTAGTCTAAATTCCATCTCTCTCTAGCTTAAAAACTAGGCCAAAGGTCTAGGTCAAGGTCAGCCAAGGTCATAATTAAAACCTACATTCAAAACTGTACATATGGTTAAAATGTCATTGCTGAAGCTTTGAAAAAGGTAAGTGTATAGGTAAAAGGCAATGTCAGTCAATGTCGAAGTTGAAAGCTACATGCAAAACTGTATACAAGGTCCAAATTTCATTGGTGTAAAAACAGAAAGTAGGTCAAGGTCAGCCGATGTCAAAATAGAAATCTGCATGTAAAACTATCAGTACAGTTCAAATTGCATTGCTGTAGCTAGGTACATGACCACTAGGCCATGCTACTAGCCAAGAGCCTTGTGGTCTGAGACAAGAAGTTATTTAAAGATTTAAAATCAAATGAGCTCCGGGGCGGGGGTCCATTTTCATTGAAATAAGGCGGATGCTTTTTGCCAAATATCTTGGACTTCCGGTTTTTGAGAAGATTTTTAAAGTGTTTCCATTCGGTTGCCATGACAACCAGAGTTAATGGATTGTGCATGGAATGTAATTCTTTGAACACCTTAGGTAGAGCTTCTACAAGGGACATTCCTGACAAGTTGCCCTTGTGGAATCAGAGGAGATGTCATTTGAAATAAAATGTGAACTACGAAATTGACCACTTAAAGACCAAAAAATTACTACTTAGGCCACACCAATTTGATTAATAGTTCTTCGGATTTTTTCTCTAAAAAAATGGGGCGGGCGAGCGAAATTTTTATTTTTATTTTATTTTTTACTTCTCAAATTTTCACAGGCGGCGAGTACTTTTTTTATTTTTTTTATTTACTTTTCGAAAATTCACATGCGGCGGGCACTTTTTAAAATATTCTTCATTTACTTTTTGAAATTTCACATGCGGCGGGCACTTTTTTAATTTGATGTTTTGATCTTTCTCAAAATTAGAAGGTCCAATGTCTGAAATAAATCACATAATTATATCCTATCTTTGTATGTAATTAAAACAAGAGGTGTCAGTAGTGCTTTCCATTAAAACAAAATGTTCGCAGTACAAAAATCTAAAGGATCTGTATAAACAAGGGTCACAAGTAGCACGATAGTAAGCCAAGAGTTTTCAAACTTAATTGTTTACTACATTTTTAAATTAATTAAGTAGGTGCACACAAGACGTCAACTAGGAATTTTAAGTACAAATCAAGATACATGTTCACAGAGTTATCTTCCCTTGCTTACAGCTAAGTGTCATAAGTATTCCAACTTTCAAAGTAATCTCTCAAACGGTCAAGTCAACAAGTGGACAAGAATGAAAATTTTAACTGAGTTTTTAAGTCGAAAAGGGCCACAATTCAAATGAAATCCTATGCATGAAAACTATGCATGAAAACTATGCAAACCTTCTCCTGCCTATATATGTTTGGAGATCATGATGGTAAATAAGTATTCCAACTTTCTAAGTAATATCTCAAACAGTTAAGTTAAAAGTTGACTGGTAAAAAAAACTTAAACGGTTTCTAAGACGATAAAGGGCCTTAATTAAAAAAACGTCCGACAGAGTTACCTTCTCTTGTCTATAGATTGGGGTATTAATTTAAAACAAGTATTCCAAGATTCGCAGCAATACTTTAAAGGATTAAGTTAACAAGTGGATTTTACCCATATTCAATGTATTTTCCAAGTCAAAAAAGGGGCATAATTCTGACAAAAATGTACTTTTGTCTATGGATGGAGGTAGAGTACACGTGTTTTTTTTCCAATTGTCACCCATCACCGCGATCCAGCCATCGTGTCCACGCAAAGTTGGTCATGCAAATGCCCCCCAGAATCACCCGTCGACCTAATTAGAGTGTCCGATCACGGTGACCATTTGTCTGGACAGTGTTTCGCGTAGTCCACATTCGGGTCGTGACTTGAAATTTAATGTTTATTACTGATTAACTTTTATTTATCAATAAAAAATAGAAATATGTTTGTATTTTGATGTTTTTCGAAA